>WNWK01004942.1:0-129821 GCA_009830355.1 Cherax destructor
ATTTTTATATTGTTTTTGTCCCTTTGCCCATTTATAAATTTCTTATTTTTTAAAAAATGTATATGTCTTAATTGGGGAAAACTGGTCAATTAAAAACTCATCAAAAAATTAAAAAGGGCCCCTTTTAAAAATTTTTTTTATCGTTTAAAAATATATTTTTCATTTTTTTAAAAAATTTTTTAAAAAAATTTTTCCAAAAAAGAAAAATTTTAAAACCCCCCAACCTTTTAAAAAGGGAATTTAAATTTCCCAAACCCCTATTTTTTGATCGTTAACAATAATTTAATAATAAAAAAAATAAAATATTTTTTTTTATGTTCAGGGAAAAATTTTTTGGAAAATTTTGCTACCAAATTTTTTTTTTTTTAAAAAAAAGGGGGCGTTCTATTTTAAAAAATTAAATTTTCCCAATCCCAAAAAAATATATATATATATATATATATATATATATATATATATATATATATATATATAAAATTCGATCTTGGGCGGGGTCGCCCGAACCCCTGAAAGGGCGTGCTTTCCGCCTCCCCTGGTCCTCCTTGGCATCCGCTTTTGCTAGCGTTATTCCCCGGGGCCGCTTTAGGGGAAACTTCCTTTTCATCTCATCCCCCATGCATCGCCCAAATTTTTTCCTCTGAAATTTACCAAAAGGGGAAGGTATTGGGCCGGTTTTGGGGTCGGTAAACCTGTCCTTGTCAGAGGGGTTTTTTGGGGGTTTTTGCTCCGTCGGCCGAATCGTGTTTTAATTTTCCCCCCTCTTTTAATTCCCCAAAAATATATATATATATATATATATATATATATATATATATATATATATATATATATATATATATATATATAAATTCTAATTCATCAAAACAAAAATGAAGGGGAAAATTTTAAACCACCTTGAGAGTTTGCACAAGTTGTAGGTCCTGGGAGAAAGATTGGCACCTGGCGCTTATTTGATTGTCTTCCCCGGTATTGTGTGTTGTTTTCAGGAAGGCAGCCAACCTGTATTAAATTAATTTTTTTTTTTGTCTTTTTCTTCCGGGAGGGCAGGTCTTTCTCGTGCTGTCTGCTGGTTGGATAGTTCCTCAGGCTGTCTGCTGGTTGGATAGACCTGCCTCATGCTGGCTCCTGGTTGGATAGACCTGCCTCATGCTGTCTGCTGGTTGGATAGACCTGCCTCAGGCTGTCTGCTGGTTGGATAGACCCCCCAGGGGGGCACCTGGTTGGATAGACCCCCCTCAGGGTGTCTGCTGGTTGAATAGACCTGCCTCAAGGGGGTCTGCTGGTTGGATGAAACCCGCCTCACTCTCCTTTGGGTTTGGGTGGCCCGCCTCAGGGTGTCTGCTGGTTGGATAGACCTGCCTCAGGGTGTCTGCTGGTTGGATTTGACCTGCCTCAGGGTGTCTGCTGGTTGGATGAAACCCGCCTCATGCCTGGCCCTGGTTGGGGTAGACCTGCCTCAGGCTGTCTGGTGGTTGGATAGACCTGCCTCCCGGGTGTCTTCTGGTTGGGTAGACCTGCCTCGGGGGTCTGCTGGTTGGACAGACCTGCCTCAGGCTGGCTGCTGGTTGGGTAGACCTGCCTCCCGGGTGTCTGCTGGTTGGATAGACCTGCCTCCCGGCTGGCTCCTGGTTGGGTAGACCTGCCTCAGGGTGTCTGCTGGTTGGATAGACCTGCCTCAGGGTGTCTGCTGGTTGGATAGACCTGCCTCAAGGGGTGGTTTTCCCGGTTGGATAGACCTGCCTCAGGGTGTCTGCTGGTTGGATAGACCTGCCTCATCCTGGCTCCTGGTTGGACAGACCCCGCCTCAGGGTGTCTACTGGTTGGATAGACCCGCCTCAGGCTGGCTCCTGGTTGGATAGACCTGCCTCAGGATGTCTGCTGGTTGGATAGACCTGCCTCAGGGTGTCTGCGGGTTTGGGATAGACCTGCCTCACTGGCTCCGGGTTTGGGAAAAGACCTTGCCTCAGGGTGTTTTGCTGGTTGGATAGACCTGCCTCAGGCTGTCTGCTGGTTGGATGGGACCTCCCCAGGGCTGGCTGCTGGTTGGATAGACCTCCCCCCAGGCTGTCTGCGGGTTTGGGATAGACCTGTTTCAGGTTGGCCCCCTGGTTGGATAGACCCCCCAGGGTGTCTGCGGGGTTGGATAGACCTGCCTCAGGCTGGCTCCTGGTTGGACAGACCTCCCCCCAGGCTGGCTGCTGGTTGGATAGACCTGCCTCAGGCTGGCTCCTGGTTGGATAGACCTGCCTCAGGGTGCCTGCGGGTTGGGGAAAAGACCTGAAAAAAAGGGTGTCTGCTGGTTGGATAGACCTGCCTAGGCTGGTTGGGTGGCCCATTGGCGATTGTTTGTTTGTTTCTTTCAAAAAACACACAATAGCACATTGCTGATATACCCAATTTTTTTTTTTAAAAAAAATCTTTTTCCCCTTTTCCCCCGTTAATTTTTTCCCTATTTCCATTTTTTTACCTGTAAATTTAAATTTTCCCCTTCTTTTTTTACCATCATCTTCAAAATTATTTTTTTTTACACAACCCGCAAATAGAAAAACTCGGGGGCAATGTTTGGGAAAAAACCCTTTTTTCCCTTAAACTAGTCACACTAACCCCGTTTTTAAAAGGTCATGGTTTTTTTTTTTCCCCGTGAGCGAGTTATTTGTGTATTCGTTTTTTTTTTTTAGGTATTTCCCCTCTTTTTCCCCTTGTGTCGTCGGTTTTGGTTTAATCCAAAATTTTTTTTTTAAAATTTTTTTTTCATAAATTTTTTTGGAATTTCTCTTCTGTATTCATCCCCTTTTCCTTTTAGTTTTCAAATATTTGCTTCTATGGTTCGGGCAAATTTTTTTTCCCCATTCAAATTTGGCCCCTTTTTTTTTTTTTCCCCCCCAAAATACATAGCCCTTCTCCTCTTCTGTTTGTTTGTTTCTCACTTTTCTCTAGTTCTTTTTCCAGTTGTAGACGAGGTTCTTATCTCCCCACTATATATGCTAAAAATTATTTTTTGTGATTGATAATTTTATCTTTTGCTCGGGGGATGATTCTGTGTGGGTGGGGGTTTAAAAGGGTTTTTGGGGGAAAAAATTTTTTTGTATTTTGGGATTGGGAAATTGATTCAATAAATAATGTAGGGGGGGGCACTGTGGGGGGGTTTAGCTGGGGAAAAAAGTGGGTGATTAAAAGGGGAGGTAATAGTGGGTGCAAGGGGGTGAAAAAAAGGGGGGAGGTAATAGTGGTGGTTACTTGGTTGTGGTCTGTGGGTTAGTGTGTTTTTCCGTACCATTTTGTACTCCCCCAGTTGGGGTTTGGGGGGGGGAACCCCCGGCTCCTGGCCCCCCCTCTTCACTGGTCGCTACTAGGTCACACCCCCCTCCTCCATGAGCTTTTTTAAAACCCCCTCTTAAAACAAAATGGTTCCCCCTACTGCGTCACTTTCCAGACTTTTCCCCCCTTTCCCCAAACCTGTGACTGAAGAAATACTTCCTAACATCCTCTGACTTCCCCCCCGAGCCTTTAAAATTCCCAAAATTTGACCTAAAATTTTTGTGTTTTCCCTCTCTGGGAAAATCCAGTTTCCCGTCCACCTTGTCAGTTTTTCAGTATTTTATATGTCGTTATCATGCCTTCCCCCCCTCCCTCCTAACCCCCAGTGTCCCAAAAGGGGGGGTTTCCCTTTAAACCCTTTTTCCCCCTAGGACATTTCCCTTTGCTCCCGGGGCCAAAAATTTTTTTTAAACCTTTTCACTTTTTCAAAAATTTTGACGTGCTTCAACAGGTGTGGGTTCCAAAATTGTCTGCATACTCCAGAATGGACCCGGCGACACGGTGTACAGGGGGCTTTTAACGATTCCCTTTTTTTAGGTATCGGAACGCTATTCTCAGGTTTCCGGGGGCCCCTATGCTGCAGCAGTTATCTGGTTGATTTCGCCTCGAGATGTGCTCGGTGTTATACTCCCCCAAAAAACCTTTTTTCCCTTTAGTGAGGTTTGCAGTCTTTCCCCCTTTTTCCCATACTCTGTCTGTGGTCTTTTTGCCCTTTCCCCCTCTTCAACTTTTTTTGGGGGGGAAAAATTTGGAGCCGTTTTTGGGCCACGTGTTCAGCCTGTCCAGGTCTCTTTTTAGTCCTGCCTGATCCTCACTACTTTAATTTTTCTCAAACCCCCACATCTGCAAACAGGGGCACTTCCCGAGTCTATCCCCTTTCCCTCATGTCATTCACATATACCAAAAACAGCAACAGGTCCTAGGGCTGACCCCTGTGGGACCCTGCTCCCCTAAAAGGGAAACTTTTAAACCTCGTCACTTACCATGACCCCGCTGTTGCCTTCCTGTCAGGTATTCTCTGATCCATTGCAGTGCCTTCCATGTTATACCTGCACTAATCTCCTCTGTGTGTGTGTGTGTGTGTGTGTGTGTGTTTTTACTCACCTAGTTCTCATCTAGGGGGGCAGGGTCGAGTCATAGCTCCTGGCCCCGCCTTTTACTTTGGGGCTACGGGGGCACTCCCCCCGCGCCATGAGCTTTATCATATTTTTCTTAAAGCTTTGAATGGATCCTTTCCCCCACTACATCACTTCCAAACTATTCCATTTTACCACTCTGTGACTGAAAAATATTTCTTAACATCTCTGTGATTCATCTGAGTCTTCAACTTCCAACTGTGTCCCCTTGTTGCTGTGTCCCATATCTGGAACTTTTTGTCTCTGTCAACCTTGTCAGTTCCTCTCAGTATTTTATATGTCGTTATCATGTCCCCTCTATTTCTCCTGTCCCCCAGTGTCGTCGGTCGATTTCCCCCTTTAAACCCCTTTTTTGGGGCTAGTTTTGTTGAAAAACCTTGATTTTTTCAAAGCCCCCTTTGGGCCCGGTGGGGGTTTCCCAAAACCGGTTGCATACTCCAATAGGGGCCCTTTAATGTACACAGGAAGGTACTGAACGTTTCCCTTTTTTAAAGGGATTTTCGGTCTGTTTTTAGGTTTTTAGCCCCCCCATGCTGCAGCTGTTATTTGGTTGATGGGGGCCCCGGGGGATGTGCCGGTGTTTTACCACCCCCAAGATTTTTTTCCTTTGTGAGGTTTGGCCTCTGCCCCCCCGAGTGTACTCCCCCTGGGGTTTTTTTCCCCTTTCCCCCAAACCTTCATGACCCGCACTTGGGGGGTTTTAACTCGGAGCCAATTTTGGACCAGGCTTGCAGCCTGTCCAGATCCCTTTTTATTTTTTCCCCCTTTTTCCGATTAAATTTTTTTCATCAACTTCACATCATCCAAACAGGGACACTTCGGGGTCTTTTCCCCTTTCCCTCATGTCGTTCACAAATACCAGAAACAGCATCGGCCCAAGGACTGACCCCTGTGGAACCCCACTAGTCACAGGTGCCCACTCCAGACACCTCGCCACGTACTACACTCGCTGCTGTCTTCCTGACAGGTATTCCCTGATCCACTGGAGTACCTTTCCTGTTATCCCTGCCCGGTTCCCAGCTTGCACTAATCTCTGTGTGGAACTGTGTCAAACGCCTTTTACAGTCTTACTGCCGTCACTCCCTGTCATAGAACTCCAGTAGGTTTGTGACACAGGATTTCCAGTCCCTGAAACCGTGTTGGCAAAATGCTGATGTTTGGTCTTCTAGGTGCTCCACCACTCTTCTCTCCTGATAATCTTCTCCATGACCTTGCATACTATACATGTCAGTGACACTGGTCTGTAGTTTAGTGCTTTCATGTCTGTCTCCTTTTTAAAAATTGGGACAACATTTGCTGTCTTCCATACCTCAGGTAGCTCCCCTCAGCCGACATGTGTTGAATATTGTTGCTCGGGGCACAGCCTCACAGCTCCTCTCTCAGACCCATGGAGAGATGTTGTCCGGCCCCATCGCTTTTGAGGCATCTAGCTCACTCAGCAGCCTCTTCACTTCTTCCTCGGTTGCATGTGGTTGTGTCCAGCACTTGGTGGTGTACCCACCTCTCCGTCTTTCTGGAGTCCTTCACTGCCTCAGAACACTTCTTGAATTCATGTTGAGTTCACACTGACTCTCAATATCTGTTTCTTGTGACCTTTTCCTTCCTCTTCCTCAGCCTGATCACTGTCCTTTGATCGTTGTTTTCCGATGTGGCCAAGAACAGCTGGCTGATTGGCTCTTTCACCGCTTGTCATTCTCATATTGTCGTTAGCCTCCTCACCTGTGCATATTCATTTCTGGCTCTACAACTGCTCTATTCTCCTGGGTCCTTTTGCCTTCTATACTTCTTCCATCTCTAGCACACTTGGTTTGGCTCCTGTACCTGGCAACTATGGCTCATCCTGGCTTTTTCATTATTCCTGTTACCCTCGGGTACAAACCTCTCTCAGCTTCCTTGCATATTGTTGTCACATATTCCATCATCTCGTTTACTGACTTCCTGTCCCACTGAACCCCGTTCAGGAAGTTCTTTCATACCCACGTAGTCCCTTTCTTGTAGTTAGGCTTCCTTCGTCCAGCTCTTCCTGCTTCCCTCCACTTGTAACTCTACTGTGTATTCGGGAAGCTTAAGACCATATGACTCACTGGCCCAAAGGGGCCTTTCTTCTCTATATGTGATGTCCTCACTATCTGCACTCACTCAAGTGAATATTAGGTCCAGTCTCTGGTTCATCCTCTCCTCTCTCTGGTAGTGTCCTTACGTGTTGGTACATGAAGTTTTTCAGTACCACCTCCATCATTTTAGCTCCTTCACGTTTCTTGCCCCCATGTGGTTCCAAGTTCTCCCACCGATTTCTTGTGGTTGAAGTCACCCATGACAATAGTAGCTTCGCCCTGCTCGCATGAGCCCCCTTCTGGGTCACTAGCCCAGTGTTTCAACCATCGCTCTATTATTCATCATCTTGCCTTGGCCTCCTGCTGTTATGTGGTGGGTTATACATCACTGCAGTTACCACCTTGGGACTTCCAGACTGAAGCCGCTCCCTACTATGTAATCTCCTGCTTCTCCTGTCTCCTCCAGCTCATCAAAATCCCATTGGTTTTTTGATCAGCAGTGCCACTCTCCACCCTTCTATTCCCTCTGTCTTTCCTCGGGGACCTGATATCCATTAAAGATGGCATCTGTTATCATACCTGTAGCTTGGTTTCTGTGAGCTATGATGTTCAAGATGCCTCTTGACTCTTTTCAAAGCCACTCCTCCCACTTATTTGTTATTCCATCAGTGTTGGTGTACCATACCTTCAATTTCCTCTGCACTGTGTTTTGGGTGGTCTGTGGGGGTGGGGACTTGGCAGTGTACTGCGGGGTTCTGTAATGCAGTGTTGGGTGGGGATTGTGGATTGTGTTGAGATAGCATGATCAGTTGTAGGGTTTTGGGGATGGTTCTGTGTGTGCTTGCTCTTGTTGCTCTGCCCTGATCTGGTTGTCCTCTGCTGACTGATTCTGCCCTGTCTTCCTCTGCTTTTCACTATAACTTCTCTCTCATGATACACCAGATGTTCACACAGGACACGTACCAGAGCAGCCTGGTTGGATAGGACACGTACCAGAGCAGCCTGGCTACAGGACACGTACCAGAGCAGCCTGGTTGACAGGGACACGTACCAGATACCTGTTGACAGGACACGTACCAGAGCAGCCTGGCTGATTGCGGACACGTACCAGAGCAGCCTGGTTGATGACACACCTCAGAGCAGCCTGGTTGACAGGACACGTACCAGACAGCTCTGGTTGACAGGACATCGTACCAGAGCAGCCTGGTTGACAGGACACGCACCAGAGCAGCCTGTTGACAGTACTATTACCAGAGCAGCCTGGTTGACAGGACACGTACCAGAGCAGCCTGGTTGACAGGACACGTACCAGAGCAGCCTGGTTGACAGGACACGTACCTGAGCAGCCTGGTTGACAAGACACGTACCAGAGCAGCCTGCTGATAGGACACGTACCAGAGCAGCCTGGCTGATAGGGACAAGTACCAGAGCAGCCTGGTTGACAGGAGAAAGTACCAGAGCAGCCTGGTTGACAGGACAAGTACAAGAGCAGCCTGGTTGACAGGACAAGTACCAGAGCAGCCTGGTTGACAGGACACGTACCAGAGCAGCCTGGCTGATGAGACAAGTACCAGAGCAGCCTGGTTGACAGGACAAGTACCAGAGCAGCCTGGTTGACAGGACAAGTACCTCAGACGAGCCTGGTCCAAGGCCTGGCTCTAGGAGTAGACTCTGGAACTCATCAAAGGTATATCAGAGGTATGGATGCTGCCCAGTGCCACCTCTGCATGACTCTTCGTGGCATGCCTTCTTTGTTTATGTTTACCTTCACAAGATTAAAATTATCCTGAGAAAGAAGTAGGTAAGTGCAATAGGAAGCGCACTCGTTTCACTCCTCAGCAGACGGGAGTGCATTGCCCGTAGTACGTCTTGCACTGAATAAGCCAGAGGTTTACTGTTGACATAAACCGTTATATTAACGAACATTTAAAAATTTAAACAATGGTTTCAAATAACTCATAAAATATTAGTCAAAAAATTCCAGCTCCTAACTTATGTAAATAAAATGCTGTATTTACCAAAACTAGTGTGACCTTATTCTAACATATACATAAATATTGCTCTAATTACTGTAATTACTATTACTTAATAAATATTAATAGTAATCTATTTACATAGATAATATTGCTCTAATTACTGTAATTACTATTACTTAATAATTATTAACAGTAATCTATTCACTCCACCTCGTATCATCCTAAGCCGACCACCTCGTGTCATCCTGCCGACCACTCGTATCATCCTAAGCCGACTTCATCGAATATCCTAAGCCGACCACCGTATCATCCTAAGCCGACCACCTCGTATCATCCTAAGCCGACCACCTCGTATCATCCTGGGCCGACCACCTCAGGTCATAAGCTTTCTCTCGTTCTAAGTGTGAATCGCCGCCTTTTAAGACCATTCCTCATTCCAACCAGGAATTCCTTTGAAGCAAATTAACTACTGGCCCAGGAAATTGGCAAATGTACCCCAGGTGACCTTTAATTACCCACTAACTAGCGGTTAACCACTCTGGGAGAGGGGGTTCTTTGTCAAGCAAGAAAACTGCTGTTCATGAGTGGGACTTTGTGTTTTGTTGTATTCTGTTAAGGCAGGTGAAGGAAGATACAGGCCGCTTAGGTAGAGCTTCTTAGTGAAGTCATGGCCTGGCTCAACACAGCTGTGCCAAAGCTTTTTCAGTCATGATATAGCTCTACACAGTCTTGGTAGCTTAAGTCATGATAAAGCTCTTCACAGTCTTGCAAGTCAGTCATGGCAAAGCCTTTCACAGTCTTGGTAAAGCTTTTCAGTCATGATAAAGCTCTTCACACTCTTGCAAGCTTTTCAGTCATGATAAAGCTCTTCAGTCAAGATAAAGCTCTATATAGTCTTGGTAAAGTTCTCTAGTCATGATAAAGCTCTTCACAGTCTTGGTAAAGCTCTTCAGTCATTATATTCCTAGTTCTTCGTATCCACCTTGGTTACGCCGTATCTTTAGCAAGTAAGATGAAGATATTGTCTTTGCCAGTCCCTGGTCATGTTGACGTATTGCGGCAATGAACAGGCAGACACTGCCGCGCTGTCAGCAGTACATGACCTTCCAGTTTCATATAGAGGTGTTCCTTTTCACGACTATTTTTGCGGTCATTGCTACCCACCTCTCGCACTAAGGTAACAACGCTGGTCTGGACCTGCTGAATAACAAACTTCATTCTATTAAACCGGCTATAGGTTTCTGGCCTTCTTTCTTGTCACCAATGCTCAGGCTGGGAGACTACACTCTCCCCGTCTTCGCATCGGCCACACTGTCTTACTCTCACGGTATCCTCATGGAGAGGCTCTGCCCTCTCTGTGAGCATTGTCAGGACCCAGTGTCTGTTCGACATATCCGCCTGACTGCTCACGTATCAACGAGCACGCAGAGAATTTACCTCCAACGACGCCTTCGCTCTGCTGCCCTTTCTTTTACCTTCCCTTCCTTGCAGATGGCCCTCCTTTAATCCTGACTTCCTATTGACTTTTTGACAGAAACTGACTTACTACACAAACTCTGAAGATTATAACTTAGCACCTCCCTCAGTCCCTTCTACCTCGATCTCTTGCTACCCTCCTCCCTGCACCATTCAACGTCATCTTGCACTCCATACCCTACTAATCGTCCATCTCTTTCTTACAACCCACTCTCCCTGCATCCTACAAACCTGCAGCGCTGTATAACCCCTGTGGTTTAGCGCTTCTATTTGATTATAATAATAATCTTAACAGTAAATAAATGCCTTGGTGTCAGTCGACTTGTGAATTGGCTGGGAACTTGTAATGCAATGAGTAGATACAAATAATAACCACTGAAACACCTGTTAAAATGTGCTTCATTATTTGTTGTAATCTTTTGATTCTTTATAGCCTTTTTGTCCTTTGCAGTTAGTGCTGTATTATTATTATAATCAAATAGAAGCGCTAAACCACAGGGGTCATACAGCGATAGTGCTGTATTGCATCTACAGTATACGCAAAAGGAGTTTTTGCCAAGTCTCTGGCCTTGATGGTGTTAAAGGCAATGATTTAGAGAACTCAGCATGATCTGGAGTTCAGGGCTGTATGACCCTTGTAGGTTTAGCACTTTTTTTTATTATAATTGGAGTTCAGGACCTTTGTCTTCAACTAACAGTTGCTATCATCTGATACTCTCAGTACTTATTATAATAAAAAAGAAGCACTAAACCTACAAGGGTCATCTCAGTACTTATAAAGTGCTGGAAGCCTATTCTATATCAGTGATAAAGATGTTTATTCAGACTGCAGTATAGCTTCCAACTATCCTCTCTGTTGTTGCCAGTCCCTTCTGAGGGAGGTGCCTTGATGCCAGTGAAGGGCTCTTGGTCCAAACAGTTGGAGTTACAGTACCTTTCCTACTGGCTTAATGCTTTCCCATGAACACTTTCTGTATTTTATCTTTTAGGTTTCCTCCGCAATGCATATTTATACGGACCTTGTATACATCTGTATTCAAGTGTTTAAAAACTAGTGAGGATTTAGGTTCTCATGGCTATTCTGGTTTTTTATTTTGCTCTGGTCAATTCTCAAATTGTTGAAGCTCAATTTACTAACATGCCTTCTCTTACACCAAGAATTTAAGTTTTCCACCCCTGAATTTACACTCGTTTGTACTGTGATGTGAATAGAGTATATTGTATTTGTGATGCTGCCTCTTGATTAGTTCCCATTGTTTGTGAAGATCAAATGTAGTGTACGTATTTTCATTTCTCGTGGGTTATGTTATCTGTTGGTTCAAAGCAAACTTGAAAACTAGTTTTTCAAGCAATCCACGTGTTCAAAACATTGCACTGTTGACGAACTTGGCTATTCCTAGAAAATTTTGAGACGCCACACCAGCAACAATTTCCTCTTTGCAACAGCCCTTGTGTTCGATAGAACATTTACATAAATTTCATGCAAATTAAAGGTTCAAAGATGTGGAATAACTAAACATGAGCTGAAAAAGTGGTTATTTTTATTCAAAACTAAGCTAAACCAGGCTGTAGTACCCATATTCTTAAGTGTCTGGTTCACTTCTGCATCAGCAGACCAAGTCCACTACTTCAGAAGATAACCAGACGATCCTAAAATATTAATTTCACAATTCGAGAGTTGTGGACAAGCGGCATTACTATACCCCCCCCCTACCCCTATTAGTCTGTTAATGAAAGGTTTTATTGTACTGTTTGTTCTACAGACAAACAGCTATTTATCTTCAACTGTAATACCATGTTATATAAGAAAAAATTCTCCTACAAAATAAATGGGAAAAATATTTGAGAAAATAAAAACTGACTTTGTTTACAAAATTTATTACACATTAAACACAGTGTACAATCATTCTGTAAGTATAAGATCCAGATTTAAAAATTGAATAATATTAACAATGATAATCCATATAGAATAAATGCATGACGCATAAAGACTGACTGCAACTCTAGTTAAGAAGGTGAACCTATGCACCCTTACATACTGTAGCAGAGCAAGAGACGTGGTCAGAACCCAACGACTCTTAAAGCCTTGATTACGCTTGCTACCACATAGGTCGTGGGCATTATTGAAGGCGATTTACTTGGGGAGTACGGAGCTTCAATATAACCCAGTTTCCCCTCAAGGTATGGTGTGGGCTTTATTGAGGCTCGGTTCCTCTGGGGCTTGGCCTTATACACGGCGGACGATAGTGTGGCGGGCCAGGCGTTGTTGGTAGTAGTGGTGGTGATGTGGGGCGCGTCGGCCGTCAGTCAAGTCAGTCCGCAGAGGCGTGAAAGTGCCGCAGGTGGGGAAGGAGTGCACCACCCCACCCACACACCCGCGGACACATACGCCCGTCCAAGCACCGTGTTGGCGCCCACCAGTTTGCCACACTTAGAATCCTGACAATTCTGAGAACGCCTGGTCCATCTCATCCGCAATGTTCTTATATTTTTCTTTCTCATTAACAAGTTCATCTGTAATAGATGGGTGAAAGATTTTACAGGCATTCCACTGGCTAGTTGTGGCAGTAGTGGTCCTAGGATCATCTTAGGGCCACTCGCTCTCAGATCTCTTTACTCGTGGTCGTATCGGGATTAGAGCGAAAAACAAGAACAAAATCCATTTTCATAATAAATATTTATTTCTGTATGTTATTAAGCCATAGTGTACATGAAACCTAGCTTTTTGAATTAACTTCAAAATCAAGGTTCCTTAATAAATTTAAGTTTAATAACATTTAAATTACCTCAATGGCAGACTTAACCAACGTTATCGAATGATTTAGTGATGATACTGACTTAACTGGAGGTCAAATGCAACACATAAAAAGAAGGAAAGTAAAAAGAGTTCTTATAAACTGAATTACATAAGCTTGTGAAAAAATAGGTTACAGGCCAGCTGAGGGCATAGGAAGAGAGATGGCAGAACAGTTTGGAGCAGAGAGTGTTTAGTAGCCAGACAGTTCGCTGAAAGTCTGGTCCAGCTCGTCGGTAATGGACTTGTACTTCTCCTTTTCGTTAACCAGTTCGTCTGCAAAGTAGAGATTAACAAACACAGGTCAATTAACACGGCCAAAAGAAAAAGAGTTAGTTCCCAGAAGCTGAAGGCGACTGAGGTGAGAAGGGAAGTTGAGCGCCGCCGCCGCGTGTTGTTAAACTACTACTATCATATCCATGACCGTGAGCGGCGCCCTAGTAGTAGCTAGTTGCTGGCTAGTGGGTCATCTTCCACCCACACCTTCACACCATCCCAACACACATTAACACCTACTCACTTTCTCCTATTTACAATAGCAGAATCAAATAAAAAGAATTTGTAAGTATAAAATTGTACATGTTATATCTACATAGGTGAAAGCTTACTTTCTGAACAGCATTACAAAATCAGGGTGAGTTGTTACAACAATGCACTACAAGTTATTAAGAGAAGACCGGTAGTTGGCAGTATTATTACAGGAGGCAGCCAGGCCCCCAGACATGGAACTGGAGAAGGAGTGGCGAGGCTAGGGCAGTGGTGAGGCTTTGCCACTTCTGCTGCTGCAGGGAGTTAAGACACCAGAACCAGCAGCAAGAACACCCTAGCAGGAAGAAGCCTTGTGTGTGCTTCCTTCATCTGTCTGTGTTCATAGTGTTGGTCCGGCTGCACCATGGTTTGTATAAAGACCTCCAGCAGAAGCAGAATTGGAGGTGTGGGGCAGACTACATCTATATATACCGTATGTATATATACACATAGTCTGGGAAATAGCACAAGTAAGGCAACCACACCCTCACCAACTAGTGACTAGCAGTAGTAAGGGGGTAACAAGTAGATGACAGGTAGCAGAGCAACGATCATGGTGGTTGTGGTGGCGGGTAAGAGCAGAGTAGTTGTTATGGACTAGTAGTAGTAGTAGTAGTAGTAGTTTAGTAGATTCATCAGGGTGGACAGCTCAATAGCCAGACATTTCGGTGAACGTCTGATCCAGTTCGTCGGTAATGGACTTGTACCTCTCCTTCTGAATGACAAGTTCGTCTGAAAGGGAGAGAGTGGGAGAGATTTTGGTTAGTATGGAAAGAGAGGAAGGTTAATTAATTTTGAAGCGCCACGGCAATTCTCAACAAGGCTGTGTATGCAGTACTTTATGCCAGATGAACTACCACACATCTAATGATAGTTGAGAATTGCCCAAGTACAATGTTAGCAAAGATCGATTATTAGTGATCACACTGATAGGTCTGTGGCATTAACTTCATACCGAAACACTCAAAAATACCTTTCAAATACCAGCTAGCCAAGCTCTCAATTTTAACATTTAAGACCCATTATAACAAAGGCATTCCAGAGTTGTGTTAACATGCCAAAACCTCTGTCTAAAGGCAGAAAAATTTCTAGATGCCGGTATAGACTGGAACCTTTCTATAGCTAGCCCGGTCTAAACCGGAGGAAGCAAGATTATCACCAAGTCAAAGCCTACACTCCCGCAAGTTACCCCTTACTTCTTTACGATATCAAACTATGATACAAAATGGAGTAATGCAATTTAACTTTCTGAAATGGTAAAATGTTTTTACTATTTATACCCACAACATATAACTACTACTACACATGTACAGATAATACATGATGTACCAAGTATAATGTTTGGATATTTTAATTCATAGTCGAGTAACAAAATCACGCAATACTTTACCATTAGAAAATCTAATCAAGTGCTAAAAGTTTTAAGCTCGCTGAAAAAATTAAAGAAATTAGCAAAGACAAGAGTAAGCCAAAGCTCCCAATCTCTTAAATCAGAAAATACAGATTTATTAAGGTAAGGTTTAGATATTGATCCCTTTTTGAAAGAACTGTAGCATAAGAAAAGAACGGGCAGCGAGAGCACTTGCGAGGGTTACAATGCCAACCTGTGACTCTGCTTCCTCCAGCGGGTCCTCGGGTAATGTTTACATATTCTGGATGTCCTGTAGAGTGGCCTCCATGTCAGCCTGGAGCATCCTACTCTTATCTTTCTCGGCAACTAGATCGTCTGCAAACAAAACGACACAAAAACACACACATGCAGTGTTAAGAAATAAAAAAATTAAACTATTACTGTATAAAAAAACTCAAAACAAAGTCAACCAAAAACAAAAAAAAAAAAAAAAAAATTTAATTAAAATCATATTTTAAAGCACACCATGCTCAACAAAACCTTAACTAATTACTGCTGCAGAGAAATCAGTAGCCTGGTCTCACTCAGGCTTGGTCATCAGTGGTGTGTTCAGGTGGTGCAATGTAGTGCACAGTTTCAATTAATGTTTATGGTGGTATATACACAATATAGTGATGACATCACTATTCTATTTTCTAACACTTCATATTTAATTCAAGACAATTCAAAGCAAAAATTAAAAGGAATTAAAAGGATTTTTTTTTTTACTCCAATCACATTAACTGAAACTTATGCCACTTGTAATTAAGCAAAAGGTCAGATATAAGTCAATATGCTCACGAGAAAGGTCAAGTCAAGTCCAATCAAAGAGGGACAAGATTGGATGGAGTAAGGTAAACCATTCTTCAGGCTCCTCTTTGTTATGGTTTATGTGAAGTGGGAAGGACTGGGGGAGTGGATAAGAGAGTATACAACTAAACACGACGATTCACCACCCTCAATCTTATACCACTTACCAAGTCAAAACCACAACTATTGATCGCACTTTAGTTTTAATCAATGACAATTTTTGCAGTTTTAGAAAATAAAATATTCAACATGGTTGGGTTTATCTTGGTATCAGGTATGTTCATGTGAAGTGAAGTCGGAGTGTAACTGTATTCAGAAGGATAAAAGTAACTTATTCCACCCGAAAAAATTCCATTTTTTTTCACGCCTGGTCCATATATCGAACAATCCAAGCAATGGCTCCGACTTCTCTTGGTATCCTTGGCATATCCCATGTGAGAGCTGAAGAGTAAGGAGGAACTCAATCATGTTCCATATCCAGCAGTGAAAATGGACAAATACCTGTGGGGGCATGCAGAGGAATGGGAGTGCAGTACCAGCTGGTCTACCCAAGATGGTACCAACTCTCCTACTCAAGCTTTAAGGCTCCAGACACTTACTACTTGTGTGCCAAACTAAACCTTAAAGCAGGTCCTGGATGCTACTATCTTCTGCCTATCCACCAGGCATTGTCTTTGCAGTTAAATCCTTTTTTTAAAGATGGGTCATTAAAAGATGCAACAGATCCACTGTTATGTGCCAAGAACTCTTCTAGTAGTGATTCTAGAGGGATAAAGTCTGGGATATTAAAGGCACATAACAGAGGCTGAAAGCCTATGATGTTACAAGTCTATTTCAAGTTTGCTGTGATGACTATACATGTCTGAGGTGCAGTGATACCTAGACATGAAAACTTAAGCAGGACCAGGACAGTGGTTACCAGGGAACTGGAGTGTGTTTACTAGTGACTGGGTGGGTGGAGAGGATGAGTAGAAGATTGGATAGGCATGGGAGGCACTACATAAGGTAAGTAGATTGGTAGATGAAAGCAAAGTGTTGACACCAATGCAGCGTAGAAATACCACTTATGGAATAGACTTTATTAGAGGGGGAAACTTTAAATAAAAACTACTCCCCAAGTGGTGTTGCTGCACTACATTCTACATAGTAACTTAGGCAACTACATCTGATGCTTTCTTTGCACACTGGCTACCTCAGGACACTAGCACATTACAATATGGAATAAAAAAAAAATGGGAATTTTAAGGAAAAAATAGAGAAAGGGAGGCAGGTCTTGTTAGGTCATACTGCTTGTTGGAGTTCAACGTGGTCTTCTCAGTCACCTGAAGTTCACCCTGTGCCCTCTACATTGCTCACCCACCCACAACATGAGCGTGGGTGAGTTGGAGAGCAGGAGTCGGGGCAGGCAGTTATTAGAGGCACCACCCAACTTGTACGAGGACAACAAGCAGTGGATGTGTCTCCCAGGAAGGCTCAGTCCACTGGCTACTACTAGGCACGGTCAGCGCCAGGAGTTAAATTAATCTAACCTAGAGTAGTCTAAGCTGCAGCACGGCTAGCTAACACCTCAACACAAAAGTTTCTCCTTCATTTTTTTTTTAACTAAGCAATGCAAAATTGGGTTTTTGAAAGTTATACAATAAAATTATCCATCATTCCAAAATAAATAAAACAGATTGTGCAATAATTACAAGATTTAGAGGAAAATAATATTGTATGAAGATCAACAACAAGGAAAAAATAAACTTATAATTAAACATTGAGAGGAATAAAAAAGGGGAGGGTTACAAGGACTTTAGGATTGTAATTTTCGGCGACCACGACAAGAAAGAGTAGACACAAACTGTTAGCACGGCGGCCCGGCCACTGACACTGCTATGAGAGGCAACAGTCCAAAGTTGCTTGCTAATTGGAACAGAAGCAAAATAAAATATAAGCTTGATCTGTTGCAGAAGTGGCATGGATTATTGCACTGGCGATGATGCGTAAGGAAATAAAACAGCCAATAGATTAAATGCCAATTCTAAAAAGAAGCCAATGATAGATGTGAGATTCATCTTGAGACGTGCCATTTGGGTAATTTTACTGAAGAACAGACGTTTGCGCTGTACATTTTTGTGAGTGTGGACGTGATAGCAGTGCCGTAGTCGATCATAGATGTTGTCAGTAGTGAATGTGTGTACCGAAGGGTATAACTTCGAGAAATTAAACTAGTTATCAATAGTTATTAGAATATATTTCAAATGAAACCAATGACTCAAAATTATCAAGGCCAACTAGTTGAAGATTTAATTTTTTTTTTATACTGGCGTGCAAAATTTTAATGGTGAAACTGTAGTAATTAATTTTATTTACTTCAATAGATAACGAATCACTAATGAAGGCCATAACGGGTACATGTTATAAACAACTTGGAGCGTGCAAGGGAAAAGTTTCTTACAAACATGGTAATGCTCAAGACTTGCACAGAATACTGGGATATAATTTCCAGGACAAGATTACCGATTATTACAATGGACAGTCTGCAGTTATGGGATTATACATTAATATGCATTAGAGTCATTTTAAAACTACAGTCAATGAGGTCAATAACAAATGTAAAAGAAAAGATTTATACAAGTATAGGGATGACGGACGAAGGTAGTGTATGTTTATACGTGTGTGAGTACTTTGGTTTTTGTGAGCACATGTGTGCACACTACGTTGGCAAGGACACATGTACATGCACACTGGACAGTGGTGTGTATAGTGTACATTGTGTTCAGGTGTCAATATATGCAAGTACATACCTTCAAGCCTGTCGACCTCCTTCTGGAGCTTCTGCACAGACCTCTCGGCGAACTCAGCCCGAGCCTCAGCCTGGGGGACATCACAAGTTAACACACGTATCTAATCAGAATAGTATTTTATTCGCAGGTAATTTCAACATGAATGCACAATATTTCACCGTCACACTGATGCAGTTGAAAAGAAAATTCCATGCAAGTTCTACATTCATACACAGAAATAGGCTACTTACCAGCATGTGCTGACACACTGACCAGTTTAAAACAGCAGCAGGTGGGGTGGGTGAGCCTACCCACCACCACGCCAAGGACACATACCCATTACAGGTCAGCACTCCACTCACGGCATCTTCCCACCACCAAGAGAACCAGAAGTGAAGCAGAAAAGCTGCAGTAGTCACAGCTGACGAAAGCCAAGCCTTGTCTCACTAGCAAGGCCTATAGTGAAGCTTAAAAGTAAAATAGTGTATGTACAGCCCTTTCCCAGTGACCCATATTTCCAATCATCCTCTTGTAGACAGGCAAGATGTGAAGGAAGCAAAGTGGCACAGACAGAAGAAATCAGCAAGCACAGAAAAAATCAGCTTTGTGTTGCAATTTGCATTGGTTCATTGAAAGTTTCATTTACTGTCTAATAGGTATACCAAAGCAAGAAATGTTACTTTTAGTCTAGTGTGTTTACAAAAAATTAAGTAGGCTAAGCAAGGTGGCACATTATTAAGGAAGCTGTGTGAAGGCAAACTAGTGTTTATGCTGAAAGAAATTAGTAGTGTGGAGGCAGGTGAGGCAGCTCATACATGGGTGCGAGTATGAAGGGAATCGTATACCTCTCTCATACGATGACTCAGCTCCTTGATCTGCTCCTCAAAGTTATCCTCCCTCTGTGCAGCCTAAAATAATGGTAACACAAGTTAACACAACATTTAGAAGACAAGCACCCACTATGACAAACACTACCATGACATGTATCGCCTCCGGAAGGTACTGCTGCTGCCTAGGATATCTGCCTATCCTCCGAGTTCCCGACAGCTCTACATTACACCCCAGCCATAAGATACAAAACGAAGATACCACCACAAAGCTGACGTTCCTACACACTTTCTCAGCTGTACTCACGACATGCAACCAGCAAACCCTATCTGCAGAAAGGAGTATACGAGGAGCCTATAACCCCAATGATTTTTCAAAGCATTGATTAGAGACTCAATCATACAAGAACAGTCACGATAGGAAAAAGAGGGAGCAGGGGGTGGGAGCAACCAACCATCCAACACCCCCTGGTAATACTAGCCAGCAACACTAGCCACCTATACCAAATGATGATATTACCTCTCTTAAGCTTTGTGTCAAACTCCTCAGCTGCGACTCCATCTTGTCTTCTTTTTGCGCAGACTGTTGTATTCACACAAAAACATGTCCAGGTTAGTACCAATTCACATAAGTATAAATATCAAAGATTGAAAAACAGATGTGAGTAAAACACAGACATGCACACATCAATATTCATGTAATGTGTGCAAGTGTGAAGCAAAAATAGGACAAACTGTCCCCTATAATTAGTCTTCTATTACTGATTAAAGATTAGTTTCACACTAACACAACACTAAACTTAGTCATATAAAATGAATTACTTCAATTAAAAATAACCTACAATGGGTTAGTAAATCTAAGAAAACAATTAGCAACATTAGATGAACACGACTGTCAACACTTGGAAGAATGGAAGAATTGTCAACAACACTGTAAATCCAGGTCAACAATAAATAAAATATGGTCTAAAATGGCACGCTGCATCATTACCGCCTTCAGCTTGTTGGCTAGGGTCTTGATCTGCTCCTTGTAAGCCTCCTCACGCTGGTTGGCCTGTTGGGGAATGTTAAGTTAAGGTTTGCCCTAGTCTGGGCTCTTTACCACCAGCCACATAGGCCCATATATTCCTGGGTTACATTGAGGTTTTGTTCGTAATAATTCACATACACGAGTAACCACTAGACAGAATAAAAAGGCGTTTAGTTAAACCAAGGAATTACTGCAGGAAAGGCATGAGCGATATTTTTTTTTTCTCTTTTTAACGCATTGGCCATTTCCCACCGAGGCAGGGTGACCAAAAGACAAAACATTTTCATCAACACTCACTCCAAGTACATTAAAAAGCTAAATTATTTCTGACTATTGCATCTAGATAATATGAATAGTTACAGTACAGTAAAGTCATATACTGTGAATCATGTGAAGGACTGGAATTGTACTATGAAGGGGAGGGAGAGGATAAAAAAAAAACTTTTTTTGACTTACAAGCTCATAACATGGTTGTAAGCAAATTACAGAATGGGTGGGGTCTGAACATGTGGCAAGAGTGTCTACAACTTACAGGAACAGTGGTTAGCACACTATGGATTTTTAGCATTCTCTTCCCATGTGCTCGAGCCCCAGCCATGTTGTGATTGTATTTAACATTTGTTTTATTTAAAAAAAACTTTTTTTTTGGCTATAATCAATGAAATGAAATATGAAAATTACTGCAGCAACATCTGTTCTTTATATAAAATACTGGAGGACATGAACATTATCTATCAAGTTAGAATACAGAAGTCAACTGCAGGTATAAATGTTTCACAGCTTAAACTAGTGAGTGCAATTCACACATCACTTCTCATTGTTCAATTATAAGCAGGGGTAACAACCCTTAGCTTGTAAAATGAAGTGTAAAAAAAAAAAAAAGGGAAAATGTGTAGTAATTCTCTTACCTTCTCCTCAGACACCTCAAGAGACTTCAAGTTGTTGCCAACAACACGCAGCTCCTCCTCAAGTTCAACAATCTTACTGCAAAATAAGATGAGACATTGCAATACATTTAACACTACCAACATGTTTTAGTTTCAACATATTTCATTACCAGTCCAATTTACACTATACATATATCTACACTGTTTTAACTAATATGGTGTTTCAACTACAGTATTAACAAACAAGTAATCATTGCACATACTTAGCTAGGCAAAAATAGTATATCTTACGATTAAACTTAACTAAAAATAAAGCTTGGTTATTGTAGACTTCTCCCGTGTAAGTTTTAAGGTACAGTACTATTACTGCTACCAACAAGAGTCAAGAATTTGGGGGTCAGTAGTTGTTACAGTGTAGTACAATGACTACACCCAAATATACTCACCCCTCGGCGGCCTCTGCCCTTTCTTCTGCTCTTTCCAGGTCGTTCTCCAGCATGACGCATTTGCGGGCGAGCTAGTTGTCACCCCGATCACGCAGCACCAACAAGGCAACAACCAAACAAAAGCACTACAGTTACTTGTGTGCCATGCAGTGAGCTCCACGCTAACCAGAGTTGTATGGTGTTGATGGCCATGTACACTGGGAGTGATCAATTCCTAACTTGAATGGCTCATCAAATGACAAAAATCAGTGTCAGACAATTGTTTGTTCCCCAAAAAATACAATGAATCACTGTCCAGTAGCATTACTTAAAAGCATAAATGAACCTCTGTATGCTAAATCCAGTCAATGCTATATCTACCCTTCCATATTATTTTGATTAATCCCAGTGAACACAAGCTCAATAATAGTGAAACTTGTCAGCGTGAGAGGCCGTGCAAGGTGTATATAAAACTGTAACCAAATAACTCATGCAAAAATCCCTTATTATACAGAAACTTATAAAACTAAATTATAAACACACCAAGCAAAAAAAATAAGTGCTTACAAAGAGGTATTAAAAATATAATGTACACACCAAAATATTTAGATGCGACAACAAATCCCAGTCCCTGTGAAGAGAAGACTAAATGAGTGGTGAGTAGTTGGATAGGGAGCGCAGCAGACCTAAGCCAGCAACATGCCTCACACACACACTTGCTAAACTATAAACCCAAGCTTGACTACATTTGTTAATACCGGAGCAGGCATCTGCTGACTTGTCTGCCACGCTCTACAAAGTGACTACTGCTCACGGCTGTGAAGTCCTGAGAGGTAACTTTTAAGTTTAACGCAGTTATGGCTGAGACACCTGCAACCCCCAGCCCAGTGTTGGTAGCAGATAAAACTACAATTAAGAACATTTCTCAACAGGTTCTCACAGTGCTGCAGTTATTAAGTCTCAAAGAAACTATTCACAGTAGTGAAAGCCTGTTAACATACTTCTGAAGAGGCATATTAACACAGGAGCACAGGAGTATGCACGTTGAAGAATGTCCTCTAAAATATTGCATGCAAGAATCAGTTCTACACACACACACACTCCTGAGGTTTGCAACCTCAGGGGAGGAAGATAAAACTCCAGTGCTGTAGCACCCTTAAACCTGACACTTACGATTCACCAGTTTCTGCACGCTCCTCAGCTCGCTCAAGATCAGCCTCAACCATGGCCAGCTTACGGGCAACCTGTGGTGGGCAGGAGGGGCTGTCAGTCAAGAGGAAAGTGGCGAGCAAAGCCGCCGAAAGGTTAAGTATTGAAGTAGCTGGGAACAACACAGCTTAAGTCTCCTCCCGGGGGTACCAACTGTACACATTTCGTACAGTGGAGAAATAAGGTACTGAATTTATCAAGTTTATGCAATATAAGGGTAAACTTAAAATTTGTTTACAAAATACTAAGATTAGTTGAGAAAATTTTTCTTAAGATTGCTATTCAGTAGAGTTAGAAACTACAATGACGTCTGCTTACATCAGTATTCACGGTGGTTAATCATGCTTCACTGTTATGACTGAAAAGAACACTCATCACAGTAATATACAAAAACTCAAGGTTATGTGAGTAGTTGTGGCAGTTAGTAAGCACAAAGTGGCTTAAGATTGCCATTATTCTACTACTGTATATAATGGAGAAGTTAGACACATGGGATAACCTAGAGATGACACAGGGCAGGACTCACTCCTGAAACAGACAACAGAGGAGAGGTCAAAAGACACGAGTTAGAAAGTAACTACTAGCGGGTCGAGGGAGTACTTCAAGGCACACGCACTCCTGCTGTCATCATGCAGCAATCACCTCGTCGTATTTCCTGTCTGCTTCCTCAGCCAAGAAGCGGGCCTCTTTGAGCTGGTTCTCTAGAGCGTCCATACGCTCCTCATCTGACAGGGAACGATTCTCCAGCACCTTGCGCATGCTGTAGGGAAGGAATAAGTCACCAAAATATGAGTGGAAGACCGCAGCTCACAACACCCGGCACCCTCGTTCTGTAGTACTGCTGCTCTGCTTTCCACTACTGGTACCGCTAAAGCAGTTGAAAGATGATTGTCTTCCTAAAATTTCTGCAGCAAACTGCAGCAGGAAAGAGGCAGCAAGTTTTGTTTTAATATCTTTTTACCGAATTGAGTAATGAATACCAGGGACCGATCTGAACTCTCACATGCTAGATCTACCTCATTCATTAAGCCTAGTCAGAATGGTATTGAAGTTGAGCGATGTTGCCAGATTTGCCCTCAGTAAAAAAATGCAATTTATCTTTATATTGTGAAAAGTTATAATTTTATATTTTACCCAATTTTAGTCATGCTTTGCTCTCGTTCCTGCTAACAGTGATGCCACAGTATGTGGGATGTCCGGTGATCTTCCCACTAACAATTACGCATGGGCATTTAGGTCATACCTCTTCATATTTCTTATCTGCCTCCTCTGCAATATGTTTTGCCTGTGCAAGCTGTGTCTCCAGGATGCCAACACGATCATCTTCCATATTCGCTCTATTTTCCAGGCACTTCCGGGCTCTGATGATAGTGATGGGAGGAGACGATAATGGTGGTGATGGACGAGTCGAGATGTCGTGGGGTCAAGGTGAAGGTTTGGCGAGGCATCCAATGTAAGCCGCATCAAGATATACAAGAGGAAATAGGCTTGGGTTATCTAACAATTTATAGAAATATATATTTTTCAACACGGGCATTTCCCGTCATGGCAGAATACCAATAGTAATAATAATAAATGATCATCACTGTCCTCCTAGCTATCCCTTTCTTGAAGGGTACAACTAATCCACTGATAACCCACTAAGCCACCCCTCCCTACCAACAAGACTATAGTTAAACAGCCAGTTTCACTATATTCTCTTTGTATATGTACATCGTGCTCACTCTCTATTACGTCAAATACCGAAGTCCTTAAACATGCGCACACATAGGGTCAGGAGCTGTGAATCGACCCCTGCAACCACAAATAGAGTAGATGCACGCATGCACACGTGCATGCTCTCTCACCCTCACTCTTTCACTCTCTAAGTGGTGCATTTGTTTATAAAAAATATACAGAGGGTACATGGTCTAAGGATAGCTATGCTTATATACTTGCTGACAAGGAAACCAGTGGATGGATGGATGGATACTTACTAAAATTGAACAACTTCAGGTAAGGCAAAAAGGGATTAAGAGAAATAAGGAAAAATTTAAAAAATGAAATACGTAGATTTAAAGGCATCCTTACAACAAATGCAGAAAACATTAAATGAGAAAACTGAGGTAATGAAGAGAGGTGACAGATCATGAAATCCCTATAAATAAGGATAATACTGAGAAAAAATAAAGGTTTGGTAACCTTTAAACAACAAAAATATATTAGAAGATAGTTATACAAGAGCAACAAAGCGTAAGACCATTAGGTGCAGCTAGCACAGGATGTTTCTTAAAAGTCTTGAAAGAGATTAAACAACAGGTGCTATTAGAGAAAGAATTCACTGATAAGAGTCTAGAAATTAAAAAGGAGATTGCAAATAACTCTTAAGTTATTGAAGGACAGTGTTGATAAAGACAAAACTGTCATTTGTTTGTTTTTTGCCATGTCGAAAAGGAAATAAAATCATGAATAGAAAGAATCAGAGAGGAAGAACACAAAAATGAGGTGAAAAAATGCATTGTGGATTCCAGCTTTCAAGATCATACTGTGTATATAGGTATACTGAAAAATATGAGAGAACTATTGGCCACTGAAAATAACGTTTACAAAGATTAAAGATAGGGAAAAAATGCTAAGGACAACAAGAAATAGGAGGGTTACAAGGATATACTAATTAGACTAGTCTTGCAAAAGGAGAATAAGTAAAAGTAAAGATTTCTTAAATATTGCTAAGAGGATGAATGAAGGTGGAAATGAGGAAGGCCCCCCCCCTCCTTTTTTCCCCCAGAGTAACATGACCCTACAAACTCATTAACCCTTTCGGGGTCGGTGCCTAGTACGTTTTACGAGCAGGGGTTGGTGCCGTACTAGTACGCGTGAATTCTAGCGGCTTCAAATTAAGCAGGAAACGGCTGGTAGGCCTACATATGAAAGAATGGGTCTATGTGGTCAGTGTGCACAGTATAAAAAAAATCCTGAACCACACACTGCATAATGAGGAAAAAAAAAAACTCCGACCGTTTTTTTGGTTTAAAACAGCGACTTTGCAGTCTATTTTCGTATGGTATTTATTGATGTATTCTCATTTTCTTGGTCTCATGTGATAGAATGGAAGATATATTACAGAAATAGAGATGATTTTGATTGGTTTGACAATGACAAGTACCTTGAAATTGAGCTCAAAGTAGCGAAAATGTTCGATTTTTGCCGATGTTCAAGAGTAAACAAATCACACCATGCGTCCAATACACATCAACTGGCGAGTCTAATATTCTTGCACAAGTGCGCTGATATTATTTATACCATTTTTACAATGATGCAGTTGTATACATAACAGTAAATCTTCTATTTTTTGAGAATAAAAATTCAAAATGCAAAGCAAAAGTAATGTAAGAGGGGCCTGGAGATGTGACTAATGAACAGAGATGTTATTTTAGTGCCAGGAATGTCTGCCTTGTTTATTCTGGACCCTATTTTGAAATTGGCATCGTTTGAAATTTGTGTGAAATTGGCCAAATTGTCATTTTCTCACCACTATTTTGGGTAGTTGAAATTGGTAAATAGGCTGTTTCTTGTACTCAATCGATAGAAGAAATGGAGTTCTAGCGAAATAGCTATGATTTTAGTGGACTGGAACATTGGAATTGGCCAAAAATTGGGCTCAAAGTGGGTGAAATCGCCAATGCGTAAACATCTTCGAGACCAATAACTTCGAGAGAGCATAATTCCGTAAGTTTTCAGTCAAATTTCAAACTTTTGGTGTTGTTATGATTGGAAAATGATTCTCTATCATTTCATAAGATTTTTTTTTTTTCAAAAAAATTTTCGACCCTGAGAACGTGTTTCTGAGAAAGCCTGTCGACCCCCAAAGGGTTAAATAGTTTTCACCGAAACAACCACATGATAGATGAAAATAGTGTTGAAACAAATGCATCAAAAAAGGAGGAAAAAAATGATAATACGTTTCTGAAGATTTATACACTAATATTATAGATGAAGTAATGTCAAAAAGATTAGAACTTAGCAATATTATAAATGAAAAGAAGCCTAATACAGTTTGTCTAACTGACACCAAACTGGAAAAACAAATTTTATACAAGGTTGTATTTAATAGAAATTACTCGGTGTGGAGAAGAGAGAGTAGAAAGATAGGTGGTGGTTTGGCAATATTGGTACAGAGACTTCAAAAAATTTAATGTTGAAATTTTAGGGCTAAGAGTGCAAATAAAGATGAGAATCTTTCAGTAGTAAATGAATATAACCCACCATTTAATAATACTTGGGAAAGAGAAGAGTGACAGGATAAATGAAGGATTACATAATATCCTTAAGGACCTATTGATGAAAAGTGACAAAGCTATTGAACTTGGAGATCATATTAGGCAGCCTGTGAAGTTGGAACTGCAAATAAAGGGTCAATAAAGTTCCTTAATATGACAGTTTTTTAATGCATTAATATATAAATGAAACAACAAGAATGAGAAAAGGCAACACACCATCAATATTAGAGTTTACTCGAAGAGCAAAGGGAATTTTCAACATAACCTACTTAAACCCACTTGGAAAGTGATCATGTTCTATTTGGAATAACTTATGCAGTGGAATATGACTTAGATGAAAAAATTCATAAACAGGAATGATTATAAGGAATTACAATACAGGTCAGCAATCACTAATCCGGCATCATCGGGACCTGTAGGGTACCGGATTAGTGACTTTGCCGGTTTACCCAATTTACGACCTATTTTTGGCTCATTCCATTGTTCCAGTCTACCAAACTCATAGCTATTTCGCTAGTATTCCTTCTGTAGTGTTGTTTAACCCTTTGGGGTCGACAGGCCTTCTCAGAAACCTGTTCCTGGGGTCGAAATTTTTTGGAAAAAAAAAAAAATCTTATGGAATGATAGAGAATTTTTTTCCGATCATAACGCCACCAAAATTATGAAATTTGATCGAAAACTAACGGAATTATGCTTTCGCGAAATTAGCGGTATTGATGACATTTACGCATCGGCGATTTCGCCCACTTTGAGCCCTATTTTCGGCAAATTCCAATGTTTCAGTCTATTAAAATTATAGCTATTTCGCTAGAACTCCATTTCTTCTATCGATTGAGTACAAGAAACCGCCTATTTACCAATTTCAATTACCCAAAATAGTGGTCAGAAAATGGCAATTTGGCGAATTTCACACAAATTTCAAACGATACCAATTTCAAAATAGGGTCCAGAATAACAAGGCAGACATTTCTGGCACTAAAATAACATCTTCTCTGTTCATTAGTCACGTCTCCAGGCCCCTCTTACATTACTTTTGCTTTTCATTTTGAATTTTTATTCTCACAAAAAATAGAAGATTTACTGTTATGTATACAACTGCATCATTGTATAAATGGTATAAATAATATCAGAGCACTTGTGCATGAATATTAGACTCGCCAGTAGATGTATATTGGACGCATGGTGTGATTTGTTTACTCTTGAACATCGTCAAAAATCAAACATTTTCGCTACTTTGAGCTCAATTTCAAGGTACTTGTCATTGTCAAACCAATCAAAATCATCTCTATTTCTGTAATATATCTTCCATACTATCAAATGAGACCAAGAAAACGAGAATACATCAATAAATACCATACGAAAATAGACTGCAAAGTCGCTGTTTTAAACAAAAAAAAAATACGGTCGGAGTTTCTTTTCTCTCATTATGCAGTGTGGTTCAGGATTCTTTTTATACTGCACACACTGACCACATAGACCCATTCTTTCATATGTAGGGCTAACAGCCGTTTCCCACTTAATTTGAGGCCGCTAGAATTTACGCGTACTAGTACAGCACCAACCCCTGCTCGTAAAACGTACTAGTACGGTACCGACCCCCAAAGGGTTAAATTCATCAAGGTTTATACAAGCGTTGCACTGAACCTTCGCTTCAGTGCAACTCTTGCAAGGGTTCTTGCAAGATCTGTTCTTGTTTCTGGTTTGTTATACAAAATGGCTAGCTGGTTTATTATGCATTAAAACCCATCAACTACACAATGGTTTTTAAGGAAGCTTTTAGTGATTTCATATTTGTAGACAAGGTTGTAAAAAGGAAATACAGTTGAACCTCTGGTCACGAACACTTCCGAACACAAACAAATCGGTTCACGACAAAAAAAAAAAAAAAAAAAAAATTTGCATCTGGTCACGAACACATAATTGGGTGCTGAATTAACACAATTGCGCCAATTTTCACATTCCGCACCATTTTTTTTACGTTTCAATTTTCCCCACTTCCTGTAATTATGACCATGATAAATTCGGATTAGCAATGTTTAATCATCAGGTAGTGCCGAAACAGCTTCTCGCAGTGCCAGTACCCAGCTAGGGCTTGCCATACATGATTTTTGGTAAATATTTTTTTTCTCAGTTGTTTGTTGGACAATCTTATTGAAACTTTGGCCAACGTATGGTGGAAAGATGCCTCTTTTATGTACACCAAAACTGAAAGAAATCGGATGATAAATAACAGTTCACTGCTCAGCCATTAGACGCCCTTTAAAACTGTTAGGACTCGTGCAATGTTAGTTTTCTCTGTTGTTCGAGGTTTTCTCAGTGTTATTCAAGGTTTTTACATTTAAGTTTACTATTACACTGTGCATTCTGTGGTATAATTAACTATTTTTGAGCTTAAAAATCTTAAAAAAAAAAAAAAATTACTGTACATAAAAAGTTCGTAGGGGTCTGGATCGGATTAATCGTGTTTACATACAATCCAATGGCAAAATTATGTTCGGGTCACGACAAAATCGGGTCGTGACCAGTTTTGAAACTAATTACGGTCATGACCAGAAGTTCCACTGTACAGGGTGTTGGGAGGTGTGTGGGATTAAAATGTGCAGAATCTAATACAAAAGGAGGAAAATAATGTCACAGTTGCTTTTTGCTGATGATGCTGTACTTCTGGGAGATTCTGAACAGAAGTTGCAAAGGTTGGTGGACAAATTAGGGAGGGTATGTAAAGGAAGGAAATTAAAAGTTAACATAGGAAAGAGCAAGATGATGAGGGATAACAAATGAATTAGGTAATGAAAGACTGAATATAGTGTAACATCTTAAAACTTTTTCCCCAAATACTATGCCATTAATACACAAATAACCCGCATATAGGAGAGAGAAGCTTATGGCAATGTTTTGGTCCGACTTGGACCATTTACAAAGTCACACTATTACTACTGCTTTCTCTACCAGCCTTACCTCTACCACTACTACTACCTCTTTTGGTCCTGTCCATGTATAGTGAACAAAAAGGCAATACCATGACTGAAACAATACACAAATAACCCACACACAGGAGAGAGAAGTTTACGACGACAATTTGGTCTGACTGAGAAGTAAGGGCCCTTTTGGGTACTTAGCTCTCCTGCAGTGCTCCTTTTTCTTGTCCTTTGACACCACTTCTACCACCACCACTATTACCATTCCTACTATTGCCACTACCTTTACTTTTGTCTCCTTTCACCTTTTCCTCCCCTTTCTATCTCTTGTCCCTCTAAAACTGCTCTTCCTACATTCTACTTCCACCACTATTACTACTGCTTTCTCTACCAGCCTTACCTAGTAAGTAGTAATAGTGGTGGAAGTAGAATGTAGGAAGAGCAGTTTTAGAGGGACAAGAGATAGAAAGGGGAGGAAAAGGTGAAAGGAGACAAAAGTAAAGGTAGTGCAATGTAGGAATGGTATAGAGTGGTGGTAGAAGTGGTGTCAAGGACAAGAAAAGGAGCACTGCAGGAGAGCTAAGTGCCCAAAAGGGCCTTACTTCTCAGTCAGACCAAATTGTCGTCGTAAACTTCTCTCTCCTGTGTGTGGGTTATTTGTGTATTGTTTCAGTCATGGTATTGTGCCTTTTTGTTCATTATACCATTAACTATGTATGTATTTACCATTGTAAAATATCTAAAAATAATATGGAAAAAAGAGTCCTCATACATGATTATAGGCATATGTATATATACCTACTGAAATGACAGTGTGGGGGTATGAGGGGTAGTGGTAGTCAGGCAAGCTGTGGATGGTTCATTGGGAGAATGAGTACTGGTTGGGAGAATGAGTATTGGAGACTTACCTGATGTGGTCTCGTCAACCCTGTTTTTTTTTTTTTTTTTTTTTCGTGGGGAGGGAACAAGTGACCACAGGGGAACAGTAGCCTGGCTTCACCACCACCACTACCAAGCTTACTACACCATTCCAACTTTTTTGTTGTTGTCTTTTAACACTTTGCTCTCGTGTTTATAATGCTCTCATTCTCTCCCATGCGCTTATGCGATTCTTTTTTTTTTATTATTTTTTTCCGTCCTTATGCCAACTATGGTATGAGGCGGTTTTGTCGTATGTAAGGTGTGCAGTATGGGCTGGGGGTGAGTTGGCCCCACCTCTCCCCCAGCACCGCCGACTTACGCCCCCAGTACCACACGCCGCCCACTGGCCATGAAAAGGAAAGGTGGTAGGAGTGGATGTGGGCGGGGGCATGGCGAGTGGCAGACTGGGCGGGTCAGAGCGTCTCCTGTGCCGCCTGCTCAGCCTGTAGGGCGGCGAAGAGACGCTCCACTTCGGCGCCGATATCGGCGATGCGTGAGAGGAGGTGTTGGGCACGCTGGTCCTGTTCGTCAGGAGATACTGACCGCTCAGACTCGTCGGCGGCCTGGGAAGCCTCTGCCAGTTTTGTGGTGGCTGTGTTTAGGCGCTCCTCTGAGCGTTCCAGATCCTCCTCTAGCAGCTGGATGCGACGGTTAAGTGCAGCCACCTCACCCTCAGCCTGTAAGGACAAAAAAGCGACCAATCAGAGTACCGCCTTCAATTTTGTAAATGCTCGCTCTCATTCAATCATACAAATTTCACATACATACACTCCAACTACACACTGGAAAGAATACCTATCTTTAACATGAATGCGAGTACGCACGCACACATCTCTTTTTCCACACACATTATTCCTCTGCCAGACAAATTCCCAGATTTATACCCTTCTATACTAATTAGTAATGATAAAAAAATATATTTGAGCTTCACAAGATTAGCATTTGGCAAGTTTTAAATAAACCAAAAATAAGGAAAAATAAACAATATATTCAGACAAATCAAATTTTAACGATACATATATGCAAACTAAATTGTAGAAAGTAGCATAAATCACTGGAATATTTTAGTACTGAACTAATAAGCTAAGCAACTTAATTCTTTAGGAAATAATGTGGGAGATTTAACCTGTAACTCAAAACGGAAACGTTTATGACATGCATGGGAGGGAAAACGGGTGTAGGGGAAGGAAGAACTTTGTATGTAGGTGGTCATCGCTGGAAATCTTGCTGCTAACTCCAGCACCATACAAGAGCCATTAACTGCAACATTTAATTAAAAAAAAACTAAAAGTAACTCCAATGACAAATAATGGTAGATACGTGACACAAACAATGCTAAAATACAAGATCCACTGCAAATAAAGAAAAGGAATTAATGAGGGAGGCCAGTAATAACATTCACGGGTAATATTAACTCATTGCTTGGCAACGTCGCTAGGAGTAAAGATGAGACAAACTAGAGTTAAACCCTAATGTCTAGCCCCAGCGCTCTTTCCCCAAGTAGTCCACCTGCTGTCTTCACCCCTCATTCCCTCAATTGACCTACAGTCTCCTTTCCCTAGTAGTCGACCTACAAGATCACCTTCCGCCAATAGTCAACCTACAGGTTTCCTCTCCACCAAATCAACCTAGTCTCTTTCCAGTAGTTCACTAGTAACCCATTAGTAGTCAACCTACATTCTACTCCCCCCCCCCAGGAATCCAAGTCTCCTCTCATGTAGTCCATCTATTGTAGTTTAAGAGCAAAATTTAATTCTATAATAAAGAGGTAGTTCTGAACTAGCTGAGTGATCGCATAGTTTTAACAGCCCAAGTTGAAGTGCATTTAGTATTAAGAAGGCTGCACGTATGACATTACTGAAACTCATTATTAATAAGTTAAAGGTGCCGCTTGTCACCCTGAAAACAATTAAGCAAGACCAGGCCTTGGAGAACAGGAGCTAGATCTTGACCCTTGCAAACAGATCTAAGAATTAAATACCCTCTCTTTGTCACTCACTGCTAAAGAGCAGCCCTATTTTATACTTATCCCTAAATCAATGCAAGTTCAGGATACATGAACATTTTTCAGTGTATATACATGAAGCTAACAGTCTATGCCCTCAGGATTAAAGTACACATGTAAAATGCCACCTTCATTAATAACTCACATTTTGTTGATAGGTTTTAAGCCGTTCATGACAAAGCACGAATCAATTTGACCCACGAGGATATCTTTATTCCAGTATTGTCCGGAGTGGGATGGACAGCAAACTGGCGAAGTCGGGAGACGCCCTTGGACATCTTGAGTCATACCATCCCCCCTCCCCCCCCGCACCTAAAAAGGCATTAGTCTTCTCATTGATTCCCAGGCCTTCCCTAGTCAAAAATGGAAGATGAGAGAAGGGAGGGATCCTGGTTGGAGTCGAGGGAAGCAGATGGGAGAGAAAGGAGGAGGGGTATGCCAGGGACAAAACCCCACCTGATGAAGTGAGAGCCCTCTTCTTGTACTATGATTATACAAAGTGTTGCTACACAGGATGAACAGGATAGACACCAGATAATAACCTGGCAAGATGGACTATAATATATGCATGTATGAGCTCTCGCTCACACACTTGCACGCACGGCTGGTGTCTTCACACACCTTACTGAGTCCTACCACTCTCTATACACTAATGATTTCGTGTAACAGAACATAACTTTTATAAAAGCTGCAACACATTTTTTTTATAAATGGAACCTAAAGCTCTTATTTTTGTAAACTGTAGAACCTACCCTTTCCAAAAATGGTAAAGATAATGGCCCTAATCTATGTCACTAACGTTTGCTTTGGCAGGTAGTAGTAGGGGCAATGAGCTGCTAAGAGGCTAAGTTGATACTTCATTAGGATTTTTAACAACATTATGTATAGCTTTCTAGGGTATTTGTTGAACTGCACTACTTTGTAATTTATTCCAGCAACTGCTAAACTAATACTTTCCTGTTTTATATATGATTATTTTGCTCAAATTGTCAATTTCGTGGAAGTTCTATTTGTTAATTTCAGTAGATCAGTTAGATCAGTAATTCATGCTTTTCATATACAGTATTTGAATGCTTCAGCTTTATCACTCCACTATTCGTTTCATGAAAGCAAATTCAGTCTTATTTAATCAAACGGCAAATTCTGATATTTTTATGGCAGTCAACTTTTTTATATACAAAGTCAGTGTATATCCTGGTGAATGTTTAACGATATGAGGAAGACTAAAGTACCTTCGACACGTTCCTACAAACTCTCAATCTTACTGTATTAGTCATGTATTATTAACATGAAAACACACGATAAATTACATCTGAAGTAAGTAAGCAGAGGCCTCTCTTGACATACTATGTCGTCCATTATCACCCTTCCATTCACTGTGGCACCCAGAGAAGAAACAATGAACCAAGATCTTAAGCTGATATAAACAGTCTTCCAGTGAGCCACAGCCACCAATATGACATTTAACGAGGACTAATTCCAGTTATGTTACAATAAAATTGAGGAAATAAAAAAAAAAAAGTTAGACAAAAATCACTCAAGCCAATGATGATGCTCTTTAGGTCACTCGTCCTCTCAGCTAGAAAATTGCTGTATGTATACTAAAGGCCTCACTTAAGGCAGGTGAAAATGCAAAGCTGGAGAATATAGTACTGAGAACCTTCACACCTCGTATAACCTCAGTCAAGCCCCTAAATTACTGGGAGCGTTTGTCCCTTGAACTGGAATCTGTCAAACGTAGACAAGATGCATCATAACCTATAGTCCACACCTGGAAGATTCTGGAGGGATTGGTTCCAAACCTGCTCGCCAAAATCATTCCATTTGAAACAACGAGGCTAACAGACGGTACAAGATACTTTCAGTGAAGAGCAGGAATGTGATAAGAATACCTAAGAACTCTTAAGTGTAATAGGATTACAATTCATTTACTTAATTCATTCACATTCACTCTATATATATATATATATATTATATATATATATATATATATATATATATATATATATATATATATATATATATATATATACACACATTTTAGACACAGACACACACACGCGCACACACACACACACAGAGGAGCTGAGTCTCGACCCCTGCAACCACAATTAGGTGAGTACACACACACACACACACACGAGCCACACACGGGCCAGGAGCTATGACTCGACCCCTGCAACCACAACTAGGTGAGTACACACACACACACAGACGCCCCGATGGCATGGTGGCTAGCGCTCTTGCTTCACGCACGGAGGGCCCGGGTTCAATTCCCGGCGGGGCCGAAACATTTCGAAGTGTTTCGTTACACACACACACATACAACAGGCCTAGTGTCTAATCGACATGTGCCTAGGGCAAAATGGTAACTGGTAACTAACAGACACACACACTTAACTTTAATCCTTTCTTTATGGAGTGGAGCACTCCTTATATTAACATACGTGTAAACTGCAGTTTTACTATCCACGAGCTGGTGATAGGCTTCAAACCTAACAAAATTCATATTTGTCCTAAAATTTTAGTAATTGAGCACTAAAAAGTAAAGTATTCACGTATATTTGGCTGAGCAAAACTGTTTGCCAGTGAGCAAACCAGTTATAGCTGTGTCCTCTTATTGGACTCGCTTGTGTTGAAAATTTAACACTTTTTCAGTTTCTGAAGGTCATCTGCTCGTTATTATCATGTGCACTTTACGAAACAGGTTTGATTTCCTACTCACGCGGCTCGGCCTCCCTGTTTATTAGCTGGTCAACCAACCAGTTGCTGTTGGTGACCCGCCGGCCCACATATCCATCGCAGCCTGGTTGATCTGGCACATCGCCTAGTGATCCAGCTTAGTTTGCTGTAATATTTATATCCATATAAAAAATGGTTATAATCATAATTCATAACCATAATTTTTAAAAGGGTGGACTGGTAAGCCAGCGGAAGGCTTCTGTCAGTTGACCAAAAGCTCCAGCGGCGGGTCATCATATGACTAAGACCCGAGTCAGGAAACACTTGTCCTGTTTCCTGACAAACCTTACCTAACCTCCCTTTATGATGAACAGTTAGTACCAACGTTTTCCACTTATTTGTGCAAGTGAACGGTTCACTGAAGTCCTGTAGCCCATCCTGATAGTCTATACTGGAGTCCTCTTTACTCTGTATACTATTAACCTTTTTTGCTGTTTACGAACAGATATGCAAGAATTAATTCCCACTGTTAAAGTCATACGACGCCTACATACCTGTGACTGATCTAGAGAATTCATTATTGCATTTGGTTTCGAGTGCTAAGGACGGTTTTACAGGTAATGTTTTGTTAATTTCCTCTATTTTGCCTCTTATTCTTTAAATGTTAGCATGTATTAAACTGGGTAAACATTCTCTTAATGCTCCATTCTGACATTTAATCAATCTGTCTTGTACGTTTAAGAAGCTTGTATCAGATGGGTGTAACGATTTGATAACATTATACTATGTTGACAGTGGGCACCAAGTTGTGGTGGCGGGTTTAAGCTGAAGTAGTGGAAGTTTTAATAGTGGATGGTTGTACTACCATAGACGGGGGCCAGGGAGGGGGTAAGGAATACACCATGCCCATCTTTGGGTCTTACCCTCCCACCCCTACCCAACAACTGCCCGCGAATGTTCCCCTCCCCCGACTTAACCCTGTTAGCCAGACCCCTTTTTACAGCCTTCCTAGCCTAGTCAACAATTTACATCTGTAAAGGCGGAATTATCACAGCCAGGATGTCCGTTTCACCTATCAAAATTCCATTACATTATGTATACATCCTCTGACGTAAGAAGCCCACCCACACCACCAGGAGCACTGAAATCAACATGGTCTCTTGACTTCAAAGAACACCAAATAAGAGAAAGATTATTATAAGATGTGTAAAGACTAGGAGAGGTGGTCGGGGTCTGGGTGGGTAAGAAGGCAAGCGAGGAGTTGGAAAGAGTTCAGTAGATAACGGTTTAGAGGTGACGCGCCGGGACGGATGTGCCCTAGGTTCAGGGATAAACTATCACAGGATGCTCAACACCACTGGTAAATCCACTACTTTACACTAGATCACATCACGACAACGACTCATCACCTCACAAGCTTATGATTGTAACCATATATCCCTTTATCAGGGCGCCACAGCCAATCATGCCCACAAATCCTAAAATTTGATCCTGCTAATATAAGCATCATCCTATCATCTTTAGTACATCGTGCACAACCTGGTTGGTGTGTTCAAGCAAGTTCAGACAGTAATAAGTTAGAGGAAAACCTAAGTGTTGTTAAACTGTAGCCTGATATAGGTGTGAAGGTTGCACCAAGGCGCTTTGGTGGTGGTTAGCGGAGCAGTACAACCAGACTTGAGGTCACCTCAACTGGTCAGGGCAGTCAGTTGGCCTGCCTTTGCACCCAAGTCACCCCACCAGACCTAGTTTTCATTACGGTTACGAGCTACGACTGTCTCCATGGAAAATGAAGCTTAACAGTGTACAAAATTTATCCCACAAATCTGGGATCATATTAAAGATTCGCTCCTCCCTACCCACTCCTCAGAGAAAACAGTGAAATGAAATATTTGTATTTACCAACATTTTATTCAATTTTTAGCAGCCTAACCTAAAATTTACACACAACTTGCCTAAGAATAAGCGTAACTATTTCATTTTCTCTGGGAAAAAATGGGAAGCAAATCTTCTGGAGACTCCAAAATTTGTAATATCCAAAACAAAGTACTTTATTCATTTCTTATACATGTCAAGGCATTCATAAAGTTGGTAGCTACATGTTGAAATACATTTTACAGTCTAGGTCCACATACTTCGTGTTGACAATCATGATTCTACTGAGCCCTAGCACTTTTTTTTTAGTCACATTAATACGAGTTTCCTCATGCATTATTAATACTGCGTAATACTTAAAGTCGCGAATGGTTAATAGTTATGGGATGGACCAAAAGGTCTTTCTTCTAATTTGCGCTAGTTGTGAACATCTGGCTAAACAGTTCAACAGGCAGCAGAGAATGTACATACAAGTTCCATCAAACACTAACTACTGTTAACGCTTGGAAGCACTTGACTTGTACTCACTGGAGCGCAGACGCGAGAGATACCTCACAATCTACACCTGGAAGATCCTGGAGGGACTGGTCCCTAATCTGCACACAGAAATCACTCCCTACGAAAGCAAAGCAAATGACTTGGTAAGCGATGCAACATACCCCGTGAAAAGTAGGGGCGCCATTAGTACACTAAGAGAAAATACAATAAGTGTCCGGGGCCCAAGACTGTTCAACAGCCTCCCACCAGCCATAAGGGGAATTACCAATAGACCCCTGGTTGTCTTCAAGAGGGAGCTGGACAGATACCTTAAGTCAGTGCCAGATCAGCCGGCTGTGGATCGTACGTTGGACTACGTGTGGCCAGCAGTAACAGCCTTGTTGATCAGGCCTTGATCCACCAGGATTGGTCATGGACCGGGCCGCAGGGAAGTTGATCCCCGGAATACCCTCTAAGTAGGTAGACCCTCGTTTTTCATTATAGTCGTCGTGCAGCCCATTCTCCCACCACAAGTCAACATTTCCTATTTTTCCTCTGCCACCTCGTTGACATGACGCATCGTGGCAGATTTTTTTTGTAATGTACTGATTTGTAGTTAAATATACTTTTTACACTGCTTTACCTAACTTAGGTTAACTAACCTATTTTAAAATAAAGTAACATCCGAAGAAAAACAGGAAGGTTTAAGAAATTGGTGTTGAACACTTGCGTCAAAAAATTGGTATTGAAAACTAAGAATGGGCTGCATCGTGGGTTTATCTTCATCTAGCATACACTGTCATTCTAGCTCGCCTTCTTACTCTCGTCTAGCAGGAAAGGCGGGGAGCGTAGGATAAAAAAAAAACGCAGAGGGCAGAAAAGCCAGGGATGTGAAGGAAAGAAAGGATAAGGAAAGTAAGAAAGATAGGGATGATAGGTAGGGGCAAGACAGTAAGGGAGGGAGGATGGGTAAGGGTAAGCTGCCTAGGAGTGAAGGCACATGACTGGGATCAAAGCAAGACCCGAAGACACTTGAGCTAGCACGTCTTCCTCTGGGCGACTGATGAGTTATCACCACAACACTGCCAAGGTACAGCATGGTCCCAGAAAGCACTATCATTTTCGCGCTCTTCGCAACACAAACTAAGTGAAAACTAAACGTTTCGGTCCTCCCTGAATTGTTTTTATGAAGTCACGCAAGAGAAGGGTCCAGGACGGACCGAAACCTTGTCTAGTGTACATTTTTTTTTTTGTGTGAATTTCTTTTCTTCCACTTTCCTCACTCCTATCCTACTGCTACCCCTTCCCCTCTTTACACCTCGTTCCTTTCTTCCCCTCCTGGCTCCGTTTACAATATATACAAACACGCGGAGGAAGCAACCGCATCATCCTACCTCTTTACAACGCCATACACACCCAGCAGTCACGAAAGCCTCTACCTTCACTACTTTCGTCACTGCTGCTGTTATTCACTAAACCACTACTCATCACTACCACTGATACAAATCACCACCACTACTAACCATGACTACTTTACCAACATCATGGAGAGGAGACACGCACACCAACACTTCACAAAAACACTGCTGGTCGCCGCCACCCGTGTTGTAGATGTCTGGACGATGACCTGAGCACAAGGCATATTAACAGTCCCTCCCCTCGTACCATGTCCCATTTATCCTCCCCCCAACCACATGACTCACAGGTAAGTGATGGACGGGGAGGGGTGAACATGCACCCCCCCTACCATCCCCACCAAACATAACCACACCCACCAGTACTAATTTTAATTCCTTAATTATTTGGGTTTACACTAAATTTACTAGTTATTATTTAAAGTAATGTACTGATACATACTATAGCATATGGCTACACAGGTTCTGTTATCTAGCTCCTATACTAATTATGAAGTTCTAAAATTTCCCCTCCATGTCCAGCACCGATTCTCCTTCCCCCTCCATGTCCAGCACCGATTTTCCTTCCCCCTCCATGTCCAGCACCGATTTTCCTTCCCCCTCCATGTCCAGCACCGATTCTCCTTCCCCTCCATGTCCAGCACCGATTCTCCTTCCCCCTCCATGTCCAGCGCCGATTCTCCTTCCCCCTCCATGTCCAGCACCGATTCTCCTTTCCCCTCCATGTCCAGCGCCGATTCTCCTTCCCCCTCCATGTCCAACACCGATTCTCCTTCCCCTACTACATGAATGGTAGCAAATTATAAGTAGCGCCAAGATCACGATGGTCGGGTCATGGGCAGCTTCATGTCTTTTTGTGCAAATATATTTACCGACACCTTTTTAAAAATACTAAAGTTAAGGATAAAACTTGGGAAGAAGGCATCAGCAAGATAAAGTGGGAACGCGGACAATAATTAGAAAAGAAATGAAGTCGAAAGACTGAAAAGAAATAGTATTGTAAATATATAAAAAAAAAAGATGAGGAAAGGGGAGGCGGTTGCAGCAAGAACACAAGAGGAGTCTGTGCTTCTCCCAGCCTGGCCTTACGTCAACACACTTGAACCCAACAGTTTCAACATGCTTGACCATCGTTTACTTCGTTAAGCAACCTCGCGCTGCAAATTTGTATGTACGCTCTGCCAACAGCAACGTTCCGTTCACCCCACCCACAGTTAATGACAATATAATCCTACTAAAAAGCTCGTGTTTACTTAAACATTTTAATGTCGCCCATTAATCCGGAAAGGCCAATTCGAGGTGATAGATATGTATATCCGATGATTAAGAGAAAACTACTAATATGTGACCAACGGAGCACAAGTAGGCCTGCTGGCCCATACTATGCATGTCTAATTCGTAGCATATGTGAGCAGGTGTTCACATGCAAGACACCTCAGAGTCATTAGCACAGTCCTGAAGACAGACATGGGGGATGTTAACGAGAGAGCTTCACCAGCCCATATATTGATACAAGTAGTACATGAGCACAAGTGGGTGGGTGACTGCACGGAGACATTCACTCGGCCTGCCAGTTGGCCCTGCCACTACCATAAAGGCTAGCTTAACATATATATATCAGGGGTGTACAGTCAACCCTCCCGCCGTCACAAGGGCCGGGTTTGTGCTAATTTTTCTCCCCACATAGTGCCAGCAAATCTAAACCACCCACTTTTCACCCTCCACAATGAACTCGCTCAACTTGTATAGTAAGCTTCATACAACATGCATACTGTACACTATAAAACATTATGCAAGTCTACACACTCATCTCTCCCAAAGGAGACAGACGGCTTTAGAAAATATAAATATTGAATAATACAAGTCTTTACCAGAGAGGCTTGCGACTCCTCATTGCAAGCACTGTCTTGCATCTGTGACACATTAATGCAGATACTGGTTCGTCGTTTCGTCCTCCATTCCTTTCCCCTCTTTAGGGAGGGAGGAGAGTTAAAATTTGATTGGAAAAACAGTCCTAATATGTTGTGTAAACGGTGCACTTGTTGACATGCCCGGCTGTGGCTGCATAATAAAAATGGCAAGCTACACATATCTGAGGCAAAGTTAACATGAGCAACTAGCGATGACTTAACACCATCGTACTTGAGCTAACGGAATGCTAAATGACATCAACGCTCTATACGTTTACCATTCGAGTTGAACGACTCATGAGTATGGTTCACTGTTTATCACTGATTATCTTATCCCTCTTATCTCATCGTTACACAACTTCTCTCAACACCACTACAACCAAGACTCTCTGCTTTTCCGCTGTCTTTAAATTCTCTTTACCTTCAAGAAAATTGCATAAAGATCAATTATTCCTCCGTTAAACCAAAATTTGATTCGATTTTTAACCCCTTTTTGAAAAGAAAAAAGAATGACACTTTTTAAATATACTATACTCAAATATAATCCTGTTTGAGCATAGTTCCTAAGCCTTGTACGTATATTTATATGCTGCGGAGCTTCCATCCCCAGTTAGGATATCGGGTGCACAACTGATTCGACGGCAAAATCTATTTAAATATACAATATATTCTTTACTTTAAAATGTCTGTCCAAAATAATTTAGAGGCATTATTTTCACATCTCCAAGTGTCACCATAACACTTACCAATGTTGTTCCTTATTTGTTGGGGAAAACTATTTGGGGGTGAAAGACAGACAAGTATAGAGAGGTCCAATCCTGAATGAAATGTTTCAACGTTGTATGACCCTTATGGGTTTAGCGCTTATTATAATAATGGATGAAACGTTGTAATAAAAGTTTCTCTGCAAACTCTTTCTCACTATCTCCTTAGTCTTTTGTTTATCCCAAAACTATATACCAAGGACAGCTCTCTCTCTCTCTTCTCTCTCTCTTCAAATCAAAATAATTGTAAAGTTTCCAACGATTTACAGACTGACTGACTATCCTATTGCTGTCAAACGTTTCCCCTTTCATTTACGCAATTCATTTACTGGCTGTTAATATGCAACTTTAAGATAATGTTGCACAGGTAGTTACCTAGTCTTAAAAGTTGTTTTTAGTCTTTGCTTGGATCATTCAGAAGCTTACGTAAGTAAAAGTATCTGGAGGACAGGGTGAACAGTGCCAACATGCCCTAAACCGCCAGAAAATTACCGTTGCTTGCATGTCAGTGAAAGTGTGTGGAAGCCGCTAGAGAGGCCAACCTAGTTTTCAACCTGGACTTATCCATGCCAAGCCCGTGTCACCACCACCCAGACTCTACACTTATAATCGGGTTAATTGCATACCATCACGCGGTAAATCACACTTAATAACCACATTTTCCATGGTTATCAAGACGGATCCACTTAAGGGAATAAAAGTGGGAGAAAGATAGATTTATTGAAAATTAACATAATTGTCTTTTACTAGGGGTTCCCAAACACGCTAAATTTAACTTTTACGAAACTTGGCTAGTCATAACTAACAGCTTACACAGACTTCCCTCGTGTCATACATCCGAAACTAAACACAGCCTTTCCATGGACAATAGTATACAATTTTCAAATCCATAAATGCAACAAACTGCTCTTTTCCCATTACTTTTTTTTTCTTCATCAAAACTGACTCTTCAGTACACCCCCTTCAAGCATAAGAGGAATTACCAACAAACCCTTTCAACATTTTTTTTCCTTCAAAAGAACTAGACAGATTCCTCGAAACAGTTCCTGATCAGCTGGGTTACGGTGCATACGTTGGACTGAGTGGTAAGCAACAACAGCTTGATCGGTCAGTCAAGCAACCAGAAGGCTTGGTTTGGGACCGGACCGCGGAGGCGGTGACCTTCGGAAGAGACTCGGGTAAACGCCTTAGCACCGTTGTCCTTTCATTTTACATCCCTCTCTCACTCACTAGCTAGCTACCACTAAATTGATTATCATCAGACATGCCTCTATAGTTATCATAAATTAGACATGTTTAACACTTTGGTATCTCTACTGAGGAAACGTTTTGACACAGTGGCTTCCACAAGTCCAATAAAAAGTGGTGAAGCTCAGGAGTCTGAGGTAAGTCCATCATACTCGTCAACATGCCTCTATAGTATCATGTACTGTACAGCCGCACTGTATATGGGCACACCCGCAAGTACAAGGTGTGAATGACTGTGTACACGCGGAAGATACAAATTATAGGGATGACAGCTATGACCGATGGTCCGTACAGAGCCAGGCTGTTCTGTTTATGGTCTTTTCAACAATTGTTATAGCTACGACGTAATCCCCAAGAGAGGAGAGGGATATAAACTAAGTTACTACAGCTATGACTGACCCTCTCCCTCTTTCAGCTGCTACACCTGCACGCGGAAGTGGACCTGCCCACCACGCCTACTTCAGGAAACACGCTCACTACACAACACTTTCCAAAACGCAAACATGAGCAGGAAAATGGGTTACGCAAGTGGGAGACAGATGAGCAGAGGAAGGAGATAGAAAGGGGATGCGGTTGAGTGTGAGGAGATCATAAGCAAGTTTATTTAGGCACAAGTACAATTATCATATAGTGTAAATTACCCAAGATAACCGAAAAAAGTCAGTGATGTATGTACGTATATGTAGGTACGAATGCATATAAGTGCGTGCAGGGAAGGTAGGTGAAACGAAGATAGGAAATGGAAAGGACAAATATTTATGAACCACTACTGTTTCATTACTCGCCCACTACTCCCCCACACCGCCCACTACTCTCACTCACGCAACCGTACAACTAATTTACAGCTACGAGACCAATTTCCTATGGCATGACGGGCGTTGTGTATTGACTTTTTGTTGATGATCCCCAGCCATAAAGTGCACGTACGCATGCACGCACGCACTCTCATGGGTGGAGGGCAGTGAGAGGGAAGGGTGGGGGAGGGGGGTACTTTTTGCATTCCACCTGCTATTGTGTACTGTAATCCCGGGTTCTTCCCATCCCACCTTTTGTGTACTTCAAAATACGAGTGAAATAACATTGCATTAAAACAACTTTACATGGAACTGCTTTAGGAATGTACGGTTTCTAAATTTAGCTAGATACATTTAAGTCAATGCTAAACAACCTATTTCAGGGCAACAGAAATTCTGTAACTATTATTTAATGAAATTAAAAAAAATGTGATGCTGAGTTTTTTTTCTCGGACTTATATCAACACTGATTGTTGGGGAAAAAAGCACAAGGTGTTGCTAAAAGCACAACACACTGACACGTGTGTGTACAATGCCAGGAAGATATACATGTAAATGGTCCCTCCGTTTCCGCAGTGTACCCACCCATCTAGTATACCCTGCCCGTGTTCCTGGTATACCCTTCCTGGTATACACATCCTTGTCCCTGCCCCTGATATAACCTTCCCGCCCATGCTTCTTGAGTGGAGGCGTGTTGCCTGCCTGCCTGCAGTGGCCATTGATCCTCAAGAGACAGTTTGGGTGATGTCAGCTGGTGAGCATGACGGGACGGGCGGGCGATGTGCAGCACTTCCGCTACGTCTGGAGGCGGAACACCGCCCTCAAGTGACGCAACTCCCTCCCCTCCCTGACCACCATCCCCTTCCAACGTCCCCGAGTCATCTTCTATACTCTCCCCAACCCGGTCAGGTGACCAAAGCTCCAACGGCGGGTCATCATCTGACTAAGACCCGCGTCAGGAAACACGAACCTTACCTAACCTCTCCCCAACCCGAACCCCCGCCCCTTCCTCCCTATTATACACTATCCCCTCCCCGTCCCGGTTTCTGTCACCGCTGAGGGAAAGGGGGCGGGGCCCCACATACAAGGGAAGGGCGGTGTCCAAAGTACATACTACATAGGAAATGAGTAGCATAGGTTTTCACAGAAAGGAATGGCAGAGAGGGAGCGAGGAAGGGAGAGAAGGAAGTGAGAGGGTTACCTGATATTTGTAGCAAAAGATGGAGGAGGAAGTGAGGAAGAGGAGAAAGTGCAAGAGAAGACAAGGGATGAAGTGAAGAAGGAAGAGAGGGTAAAAGAGTAGAACAAGACAGCTTTCTCTCCTCCCCAGACTCCTTCAAGTATATAAATAAAATAATGTCTGGTCATGACCATCAGGAATAGTCAGCCTCGGTCTTAAATACTTGTAGCTAGCAACGCCTGAGCGCTCCTACAACATATTCCAGGGAAAACGCTACACACTTTTTGATCCAAGGAAGGGCAGCTCAGTTTCTTCGATAAAGAGTACTACAACAGCATCAAGGCAATCCCCTTTACCTCTCTCAAGGTAGAGGGCAACCCTGAAGGTTGGACAAGCTGAAACTCTCGTAAAAGTAGGTCTTAATGAAACAATCCTCCCCTCCCAAACATAATATAAACTTTCTTTTTTTTCCAGCTGTCATCCGCTACTCTTAACGTGTCCAAGAGTGCACAGAAAATTAATTAGAAATATCTCAGTATACATTGCCATCTATGATCAACGCGGGGGCGTTGATCCCCGGAATGCCCTCCAGGTAGATAGGTAGACCATCCTGTCATCGGCAGGGGCGGAGTCAAGGGAGTGGGGGCTTGGGGGCTTCAACCCCTCAAAAATAGTAATAGCGATGCTTCACAGCAAGGCTCCTAGGCTCCCCGTCTTCTCCAACCTTTCCCTTCCTAGCATAGAAATTCTGGCGCCGCCTCTAGTCCTCAATGAAGTCAACCAGCAACCATTATACTATTATATATTAATGGTATACAAAACTGGCAAGCACATGAATAAGACATGTTCAATATTTGAGCAGCTTTATAGCGGAGACGTTTATCAGTGGCTTTAACAACCTAGTACAGGACTGATAAAGCCTCTGGTTGTTAAGTCTCCCCAATAAACGTGTGTTTGCATGTATGTCTTATCATTAATAAAAGTACAATTCTTATTTAAGTATATAACACAAGTTAACTAGTACCGATACATGTATGAAGACCTATATGCAAAACATATGGGAAACTTTTGAGAGAGAAATTTCTCTCTCTCTCGTCAGAGTTCATAAAATCATAATTTAGTTGAAGGTCGAATTTGGTGCAGTCAGGTGTAAAAAGATAGGTCATTAACCGGGCAAACTGACCGGATATATATTAACAATATATACTCTAAGAGAATGAGGAAAATGTTGGCGAGCGAAACTTGTAAATAAAAGTTCCCCATACGATGCATATTAATATTTTACTTAGAGAAAGGAACAACTCACAAATCTGAAGTAAAACAACTAACACAGAATTATTATTATTATAATCAAATAGAAGCGCTAAACCACAGGGGTTATACAGCGCAACTAACACAGAACAACCGAAGAATCTCAACGACTAATTAGTCCTTGTGATATAATGTGCAGCTTAAAATGATTATGGCGAATATCAAAACGTCCAATTCGAGTACTGTTATTTATGGTGTAACATTTATTATTGAAACTGTGATCGTCAGACTGAGAAACTGACAGGCTTACCACCACTCCTTGGCCACACTCGCCACAACTCTTATACGTGTTCTTCTCTCAATGGTATTCAGCAAAACAAGTACGATCCGTAACGCTGCTAATATATTTATGCCAGCCACTAAACCCGTGTGGGTCTTTCAGAGCAAGTGGATACTGTAACAGTAATGGTATACAACACCGCCAGGTTGATAAATATGACATATGCAACACCTGGGTATGTTTATTCTGAAGACGTTCCGCCAACCAGTGGCTTTACCAGTTCAATACAGAGGTTAATTGAAGGTGTTGAAACTGGAGAGACTAGGCAATCAGTGCCTCAGCCTAGGTGATGTTCATCACCGTACTCTTTATGTAACTGATTCATCAAGACTAACGTGGTGAACATCCGAGGGACTGATTACTTCGTCTTTATTGTCTTCACTTTCAACACCGCTTAACCTTTGTATTGAACCGGTAAAGCCAATGGTTGGCGAAGCGTCTTCAAAATAAAGATACCCAAGTGCTGTACTTGTCTTCATCAGCGCAAGGGAAGGACGGCGGATCGATCTTCTGTCCGCTAAACACGACACCTAATATTCCTGTAGTTACCCTGCTACCAGAAGAGTAGCACCCGTTTTTCTAATCAATTTGTTATTCAATATCATATATACAGATTTAAGTAACTAAGAAAAAAAATTTGAGCCTAACTTTCCAGAAATTGACATTTGGTGATACCAAGAAAGCGGTAAAATAAAGATCGGTTGACTTTGGAGGGTGATGAGCCGAGATTAGTCCAAAAGGACAAGGACAGTGTTTCTCCCCACAAACACTGCTGCAGTTTAAGTTTCCCACTCTACACGATCCCGCCCTCCCCTGCCTCCCTCAGTTCATAGACGCCCTCCTACAATTAGATTTTATTTAGAATGTATGTATGTATGCATATTTAGTCTCTCCACATTAGCATCAGTGTCATTAAACACCACCGTCTCCAACCAACCCATCATTTTACCAAGTTAATTTCTTAACGTAATGACCAACGCTACTCACAAATAACCGAAAAAACGGCCTTAACACGTCCGGCAACGAGGTAGCAGATGGAAAAAAAAGAAGACACTGAAATCTGAATGTTTATCACTCATGGTGCGAAAATGGGCTGCTGCAGCACCACACGCCCACTGCTGTCATCCCGCCCACGCCATAGTACCATTAGAACAGGTCATCTTTAAGACACTCGAGTCATCGGATTTTTATTTTACTAAAGAATAAGCAGTGTCACACTTGTGTAAATTATAGCTATTAAAAATATGCCAGGTCTGTATGGGTCATTCGGCATAGCTTACACCTATGTACAGTAATGTGTAGGTGGGTTATAAGGGAGGGGACGAAAAAGAAAGAAACAAGGGAGGAAGAGGGTAAACAAGAAGAGGAAAGAGGAAAACGATGAAGGGGAGGAACAGGAAGGGTACAAAGGATGGGAAGAAAGGTGTGGGAAAGTTTGCCAAACAATAAATCTTAAGCAAAAGCTACACTACAACGTAACCTAACTGTAAAAGGGGTCACCCAGTGTAATTTAGGAAACAAAAAGTGACATTATTTAACATCCACTGACAGAACATCGGGTACAATGGGTTATAGAACAGAACACCGCGTACAATGGGTTATGGAACAGAACACCGCGTACAATGGGTCAGGCTACAGACAACCCATTCATGTTGGTTAAAACAACCATGAATACAGAGGTTAAACAAGAAAGACCATACTGATTTGGACAACAGTCTACCAAGACAATTTTATATGTTGATGACTACGGATCATCGTTCCACAACCCGGTCTCAGACCAGTTGAAAAGATAGCAACATCCAATAACATCAGTGATAAACACACCTGGGGCCGATTTCGTGGGTTTTCTACGCTACTATCCCGGTCTTTGGCCAGCCTTCCTTCTTGAGTGCCTATTCAATCAGGTTGTTGCTGTTAGTGGTCCGCTGGCCTGGTTTATTGTCCCTTTGCTTAGGTAGTGATCCATCTGGACAAACGGCAATAATAATGATAAAAGCAAAGTCGAGTGGACAAATGTTCCATCTCTAATGTCTTGTACTCTTGCTACGTACTGCTTAAGAATGACTAATTACACAAATTTACAAGGTGGTTCCTCTCCACTGTGCAAGCTGAAAACTTTTCTCTTGAAACTTGTATGCTACACAACAATTCAATAAGATTAAGAAAGTTCACACTATTCCCTACCACAGCGTGATATCTTGCATAAATTTGGCGGTGGAATTACCTGGACAAGAAGGAAAAAACTAGGGGAAGGGATGGGGGGTAAATGGATGGTTTATAGTGGGGTGGGAGAATGGTGGCAGTGGCGGAGTAGCGGGTGGAGGGACCAGAGGTAATCACCTAGCGGGTGTGGCAGGTGACGGGCACGGGGTCGGGGCTATACGGTAACGGGGTCACACTACCGAAGAGGTAGGGGAGGGGGAGGAGTGCCGTGACCTGGAGACAGGTAACTTCTGACACCCTTCCTCTCATTTTAAACTTCTTCCTCTATTTCTTCGTCTAAATACTAGTATGGTGCTAAGGTTAACTTCAAACTAACTTGTCGGCAGTTCATGAGGATACCATTCCCAAGTGTAGCTACCACAAACACTGTCATATGCATACACCGCCAGGTACAAGTCTCATTGCAAGGTACACCCGTCTGCTGGGTTCAGACCAGACCTCAAATTAAGAAAGTATCTCATGTGGTTCGTACGTTGAATTGCGTGCGACCAGCAGAAACAGGTTGGTTCATCAGGTCCTGACAGACCGGGAGGCCTGGTCAAGGACTGGACCGCGGGGGCGCTGACCCCCTAGGAACAACCTCCAGGTAGGTAGATCCTAGGCTAAATCTACATAATGTACTTATGTGCCCATAATGTGTGTCCTCAATATCATTGTAAAAAAAATAAAGTACCCAAAGCCTAAATAAAAACTTTCTTACAAGAACTGAAACAAATACGACATAATGGACACAAGTAGAAGTTTGTTAGCGTTACTTGTTATCTTGCATGCCAATGATTGTGCAGGAGTTGGTGGGGGTTGAGACTGTCCTGTACCATACAAGTTATCTTATAATATGCCATAAGAGGAGGATAGAATAACAAGAGCCATTGTGACGTCAAAGAGAGGACGACAGCCTACACCACTTCCCTTCATCCTGCCACCTTAACAACACGCCCCACTTTCCTTCCTACCCCTTTCCCACAGCACCTGTTACCTCACCTCCCCATAGCACCATTCCTTTAAGTTTTCCTTATCCTTTTTCTTCACGAGCGACAAACCCCATTCCCCACACACGGCAATGGTTCTCTAACCACTAGACGACAGTAGGCGGCTGACACATCCAACTGTGCTACATAACTAAACCAAGACAAATTTACCACGAAACCCGCCCTAACCAGGATGCTTTCTACTTCCCACCCTTCCCTTTCCGCCGGTGTCCTCCCCCCATCCATCCCTCAACACAAAACACCCCATCGTCCATCCCTCAACACAACCCCCACCCCCAACACATACCGGAAAATCATTTAAACTTAGTAGTCAAAAAATAGCTTACAAATATGTGGTTCGCGATTTTGTATATAAAAATGTAATTGGAAAATGCGGATGTGATATGGTGTCCTCACCTCCTGAGAGTACTGGTGTTACCACAAAACACAAGTACTTTCAGAAGGATTTAAGATGTGATAATTTATACATGTACAAAAAATTAAATAACTACATTACGTAAGAAGCAGTGTAGACGGGGCATTGATCAATATGTCTTAGTAGAGAGTGCAAATGAATGGAATCTGAAGTATGCCAAAGCTACGAGAATTTTGAATATTTGTAATAAATTCACATCAGAAAAGGAAGTGCTACTGTAGCGAGATATGGACACCAAGACAAATATCCTCATTATACGTTTAGTTTAGTTAGATGGGGAAGAGAAGAGGGGGGAGGGAAGTGGAGAGAAGAGACGCACACACATTGATAACATGCAGACGTGTTATGATCGATGAACTGCAATATTCATGAAATTAAGCGAGCTGCATAAGTTAAAATACTTGTGTTCCTATTGCATTTAAGAGTTAGATTTAAATAAGTGGCTTAAATATTTATAGATATATTAAGGTTATTAGCCATGTTGCAAGTATAAATTTTATTAAATTATTTACAGTACGTACAATATCTAATTATGTAACTACCAAATAAAAAAAAAATTCAAGTACATGGGGAAATACTGAAAATGGGAAAATTGGGTCAGTAATTTTTTTTTAGAGATTATTTGGCAACCTTGCCTGTAGCTACAAACAGATAATTACACGTGTTCACACGTTCGGTAAGGGAAAAAAAATGAGGGAATCAACAAGAGGTACAAATCATCCCCTGGCCTTCCAACCTCCACCCACCCACCTGTTACCCCTGATCACCTGCCACATACGGTCACTGAAGCGCCACACACTCCTTTTCGACTAATCCCTCCCTTGTAGCTACATGTGCCCTTCTCTTGACTTATGATGCATTCTACATAAACCATACGCTAAATATAAAATAATTGTTTTTGGTGAATTCACAAAACCAGGCTATAAAACAAACCAGAGTATCAGCCTCCTCAGAGATCTTTAATTTTACGTTAATATCCGTCTGTAGAAACCTGAAAGAGAAATCACTTGGCAATAATGTTGAAAGGAAAGTAGAACATTGGCGAAGGTGACCGCGGTTCAGAAGGAAAATGAGGTAGTGTGAAGAGACAAGGTCGACTGAGGTACCCGGGGAGAGGTAAAGGTGCTGTACCAAGCCAGAGATAACCTTGCCTCTACCACTCCCAATACAATATCCCCCATCCCCCCACCTCCACAGACGCCGTCACCACTACCTCCTCCCCGGCCCCTAACTAATAAATCCTTTTCACCCACTACTCTCTACAACATTCATGACTAACTTTTTTTAATTAATTTGGGGAATTGGGTAAAACAGTACGACAACGATTGTCTGACATTTCTTTTTTACTGAAATCAGGGGGAAGCACTAAACCCGTGTGGTATAGTGCCTGGGGACTGAAAGGCGTTTCGTACGTCGGACTGCGTGCGGCCAGCAGTAACAGCCTAGTTGATCAGGCTCTGATCCACCATGAGGCCTGGTCACAGACCGGGCCGCGGGGGCGTTGACCCCCGGAACTCTCTCCATGTAAACAGGTAGGCTCGATCCAAGAGAAGATAATTTCAGTTAGGTTAGATCAAGAGCCATACACCTACCTACCTTGAGAGGGGTATACGTAAAGGCACTCAATGAAGTAATCCAGAAATTAAAAAAAAATAATGGCTTAAGTGTTTTAAGGAAAAATTTTGGTCGATAAAGAACTAACCAATAAGTCAGTTTACAATAAGAGAAATAAAAGTGGGGACCAGTCAAATTGCACTCCATATAGGGTAGTATTGAGGTTCTTTTCACCACTCGCCTGCATTTCTGTAAAACGCTACAAACATTATGTTTACATTTTTATACATTTTATGGGCAATAATTGTATATTCTTGCACATTTCTAGAGTGCGAGCGAGTGTGTGTGTGTTATATATTCCTCGCCAGTCTTTCCCCTCTGAGTGGCAGTTATAAATCGAGTACTCAACACTAATGATGATGATGACGACATTTAAGATTAACCGTGATAAGTGGTGGGCTTGTGATAGGATTACCAAGAAGGGAGTGGGTGCCAGTGAGTCACCAACAGCAAAAGCCCGGACGAACAGGCAATCAACATAAAAAGCTTGACCCCAGAGAGCAGAAAAATTCTAAACCTGCAAGTTATATCACAGTTGGCCAAATGAACTGAAGTAGTGTGTGCTTAAGTTATCTCAAGATTGCATGGGCCAGTAGGCCTACTGCAGAAAAGACTATTTACAATTAAATCCTCCCAACGATCAATCCACAGTAACTCCTAGGGATAAATTTACTAGACAAGAGACTTGCCCGTATTCTCTCTCTGCCAAGTATTCGACCCTTCTTTGGTTGAACTGAAGGCCCTACTCGCAACAATGGGGTCAAGTTGGGAAAAAATAGATTTAGAAAGGATATAGGCAAGCACTGGTTTCACTCAGTTGTAGAAGAGTGGAACAAACTCCCGGCTCGAGGTTGGACAAGTACTGTACATAAGTGGGTGAGAGTTGGACCTGCGGACTATGGGCTAATAAGCATGTTACAGTGCTCTTCCTTTCTTGAGTTCTTATGTAGGACTACAAGGTACTAGTGAGCAGTTCTTGTGTGGTGATAGAACTGGTAGGTTGGGTTGACGAGGGTTGAATATGAATGGTGTGAACTCAAGTTATAACCATTACCATAACTTTTAAAGGGGTGGACCGATAAGCCAGCGGAAGGCCTCGGTCAGATGACCAAAAGCTTCAACGGCGGGTCATCTGACTAAGACCCGTGTCAGGAAACACTTATCCTGTTTCCTGACGAACCTTACCTAACCTGTGAACTCAATATACCTTTGATGGGTTTCAAGAGCTTTAATACACTAGAAATACATACTGTACTGAGATCTGACAAATGTCAAAGAAAGCTTTAAAACTGTGCGCCTGGCGGCATAACCCAGGTGATAACGGAGCACCCCGGGAATACCTCTACTACATATGCGGAGGTGATGGTGCAATCAGACCAACCTGCATGCCAGTGGTAGCAGGTAATGTTGAGACCTTGCCCTCATCACCAGCAGCAGCAGCAGGTGGATGCCATCACCAGCAGCAGCAGCAGCAGCAGGTGGATGCCATCACCAGCAGCAGCAGCAGGTGGATGCCATCACCAGCAGCAGCAGCAGGTGGATGCCATCACCAGCAGCAGCAGCAGGTGGATGCCATCACCAGCAGCAGCAGCAGGTGGATGCCATCACCAGCAGCAGCAGCAGGTGGATGCCATCACCAGCAGCAGCAGCAGGTGGATGCCATCACCAGCAGCAGCAGCAGGTGGATGCCATCACCAGCAGCAGCAGCAGGTGGATGCCATCACCAGCAGCAGCAGCAGGTGGATGCCATCACCAGCAGCAGCAGCAGGTGGATGCCATCACCAGCAGCAGCAGCAGGTGGATGCCATCACCAGCAGCAGCAGCAGGTGGATGCCATCCCCAGCAGGTAGATGCCATCCCCAGCAGGTAGATGCCATCCCCAGCAGGTAGATGCCATCCCCAGCAGGTAGATGCCATCACCAGCAGGTAGATGCCATCACCAGCAGGTAGATGCCACCACCACCAGCAGCAGGTAGATGCCACCACCACCAGCAGCAGGTAGATGCCATCACCACCAGCAGCAGGTAGATGCCATCACCACCAGCAGCAGGTAGATGCCATCACCACCAGCAGCAGGTAGATGCCATCACCACCAGCAGCGGTAGATGCCATCACCACCAGCAGCAGGTAGATGCCATCACCACCAGCAGCAGGTAGATGCCATCACCACCAGCAGCAGGTAGATGCCATCACCACCAGCAGCAGGTAGATGCCATCACCACCAGCAGCAGGTAGATGCCATCACCACCAGCAGCAGGTAGATGCCATCACCACCAGCAGCAGGTAGATGCCATCACCACCAGCAGCAGGTAGATGCCATCACCACCAGCAGCAGGTAGATGCCATCACCACCAGCAGCAGGTAGATGCCATCACCACCAGCAGCAGGTAGATGCCATCACCACCAGCAGCAGGTAGATGCCATCACCACCAGCAGCAGGTAGATGCCATCACCACCAGCAGCAGGTAGATGCCATCACCACCAGCAGCAGGTAGATGCCATCACCACCAGCAGCAGGTAGATGCCATCACCACCAGCAGCAGGTAGATGCCATCACCACCAGCAGCAGGTAGATGCCATCACCACCAGCAGCAGGTAGATGCCATCACCACCAGCAGCAGGTAGATGCCATCACCACCAGCAGCAGGTAGATGCCATCACCACCAGCAGCAGGTAGATGCCATCACCACCAGCTGCAGGTAGATGCCATCACCACCAGCTGCAGGTAGATGCCATCACCACCAGCTGCAGGTAGATGCCATCACCACCAGCTGCAGGTAGATGCCATCACCACCAGCTGCAGGTAGATGCCATCACCACCAGCTGCAGGTAGATGCCATCACCACCAGCTGCAGGTAGATGCCATCACCACCAGCTGCAGGTAGATGCCATCACCACCAGCTGCAGGTAGATGCCATCACCACCAGCAGCAGGTAGATGCCATCACCACCAGCAGCAGGTAGATGCCATCACCAGCAGCAGCAGGTATATGCCATCACCAGCAGCAGCAGGTAGATGCCATCACCAGCAGCAGCAGGTAGATGCCATCACCAGCAGCAGCAGGTAGATACCATCACCAGCAGGTAGATGCCATCACCAGCAGCAGCAGGTAGATGCCATCACCAGCAGCAGCAGGTGGATGCCATCACCAGCAGCAGCAGGTGGATGCCATCACCAGCAGCAGCAGGTGGATGCCATCACCAGCAGCAGGTAGATGCCATCACCAGCAGCAGGTGGATGCCATCACCAGCAGCAGGTGGATGCCATCACCAGCAGCAGGTGGATGCCATCATCAGCAGCAGGTGGATGCCATCACCAGCAGCATGTGGATGCCATCACCAGGTGGATGCCATCACCAGCACCAGATGGATGCCATCACCAGCACCAGGTGGATGCCATCACCAGCACCAGGTGGATGCCATCACCAGTACCAGGTGGATACCAGCACCAGGTGGATGCCATCACCAGCACCAGGTGGATGCCATCACCATCAGCAGGATGCCATCACCATCAGCAGGAGGATGCCATCACCATCAGCAGGAGGATGCCATCACCATCAGCAGGAGGATGCCATCACCAGCAGCAGGTCATCACCAACAGTGAATATCACAACCCAGACCAGGATTTATTTATATACTGGCGCACACAAGAATGGAGGTACACTGTAGTAGGCCTGCTGGCCCATGCTAGGCACGTCGAACTCTCACCCCTTTCATGTACCTGTTCAATTTACGTTTGGTTGTTTTTGGTAGTTACGTTGGGTTTCCTTACGTTAGGTTACATTTCTTCATATTTCCACAAAAATATGTCCATGCCATAACCCACCCAATATGAGACATTTTATGGAATAAATTATCTATTTAATTACAATTCAACTAAATATTTACCAGCTTTGTTAAGCTAATTTACTTAATTTTTCTAAGAGTTGCCTATTTCAATTTTTTTTTTAGAGGTTACGATGTTGTGATGGTCGAGATTCGCATTATCTGTAAATATTAATGCTTTTTTTTAGAAGCAAAGTGTAATTCACGAGATAAAGTAGATGTATCTATTTGGTGTAGCCTAGTTAGCATGGCCAATCGTGGTCCCTAGCCACACCTGAATATATCAGCACTACTCACAATATTGATCTGGCATATTACATGTTTTATCTTACACAACACAAATATACTACTGACGGATGTCATACACCAGGACCCAAAAAATGACATTTCAGGATAATTTAAACCCAAGTCAAGCAGAGCCCATATCTATTTTTTTTATACGTAATGGCTCAGTGGAATGACTGAGCGGAGAATCACACGAGACCCATCATCACAAGTTTTCCCTACGAAATAAAATACCCCTGGGAAATGTGGTAGAGGCTGTGTGTGGGACTGGTGCCTCAGACCAGGATCTGCCGGCCGCATCCCCACTACATTCAGGAGTTCCTCCAATACCACAGTAACAAGCCATCTCAGCCCTCTTCTGCCTTCATCAACCTGAAGTAACACTCTTCCTCCACCTTCGGAATCATCGTTAGCGTGTCAGACTATGGTTGTCGCCGAGGGTAACGTGTGTGGGGGAGGGGGGGGTTAATAATGACAAATACTCTCTTAGCGCCGCCAGAAACACCTGCATGAATAATAAATAAGCTCCTGGCAACCGCCCTTCCATGATGCCAACCTTTCAGTCGTCTCCATTAACCATTCTCGTTCCCGGCACCCATATATCAGCTGATTTTGACGGATATGATTAAAATCTACCCCGGATCATTCCTTGCTGTTCTCCTACATAACCTGTTTCCAACAATAATAAAAGTTGCTACGAAAAGTACAGGTCTTAAGATTTTTTTTATAAATTGGAGGTATATTAGCCAGCTTTGAGTGGGGTAGCGATGGATGATGGTGATGATGAGACTGGTGGTGATAGTGATGGGGAGAGGGGAGGTGAGGGGGAGACCGGTGATGGTGGTTGTAGTGGTGGTAATATTGAACGGGGGAACACACCCACTCCCCTTGCCCACTCAACCTCCCTCACACACTTCAGTAAACCAGGGTTTTCTCATTCGTAAAAGTGAGATCATGTATAAAACTGGCGGTAACTCTTGCAAGTCGAGAGATACCGACATCAGCAGTTTCCATTAATACTAAAAACAAAAAACTCTATTGTGTGGGGGTTTCAGACACTCACGGCTTCACGTCTCTGAATCTCGATTTGCAGTTTTCGGGATATTTCCTCGTTTTCATCTTTAAGGCGCTCGGTATCTTCCTTGGCCTGGCGCATTTTCTTTTTAAGGACCTCCATCAGATCTGCTCCTTTGCCAATGGTTGTCATCTTCACAGAACTCACAAATACGTGTCACTTGACCTAACTCAGCAATCACACTGACTCGCTCACTCACTCTCCTCCTGCTCTGTACCAGCCGCACAACCTTTCACTGCCTCCGCTCACCAAGCTAGTACCATCCACACCCACCTGCACACCGTCCTTATTTACCCACAAACTTCCTTTATTTCCCCTCTCTGAGTGCTTCATTAGGATAAGGTGAACCGTAGAGTAGAAAATGTGTGACAAATCTGATAAATAAAGCCCATACAAGATGGTTGACCTCAAAGTAATGAGTAAAAGTTCGAATCCTTCCGCGGTGTCTGTCAGATGGAGCCCACCTGTCATTTTATCTACCTTTACTACCAATATTATGCCCAGCCATCTGTCTCATGCATCACTTACACACCATGAGTGAACGTATTTATAAGTAAAATTTTAGATCAGCCTTAGAGATGACGGTAATACAAGCAATCGGTGGCTGATCAATGAAAAACCCGGCTGAGGTATAGAAGGCACCAATTAAAAAAAAAAAAAACGTTACCTTATAGCTTGAAGAGAAGCTTCCTGGATTTTGAAATATACTGTAGTACAATTATTTTCAAATATAAAATATATAAATTTAATTATACTAAGGATTTTAATGTCAATGAAGTTCTCAATGCAGTTATTTCGGATTAAAATTCCATTGTAGCAGTGGTGGTGGACCACCCAATAGGACAAATATAAAATGTGTAATATTTGACGATACTAAACCCGTCAGTAATTAGGTTTGAGTTATAGAGGAACAGGTGAAAAATCCTTCTGCAACATCCCACAGAGAAAGTCTTGGCTGGGACGTCTGCCTTATAAGGCTCTTCTAAAAGACCCCAAGAAGCCAGGGCAAATTATCCTAATTACCCAACTTAATTATTTACGCAACAAATTTTCTTTATTACTGTGAGAACATGAAAAAATATAGTATTTAAACCATTGATTAAAAGCTGATTGTGGGACCTGAATATATATACACAAAAAAAAAAAAATGGGTGGGGATGAGAATTTGAGTGTTCGTACACACGAGTGACGTCACGGCGTCCATACCCAGTTGAAGTAGTGTGGGTGCCACCTCAATCTTGGAAGTTAATATTAAACCTAAAATTTATGTAGTGGGAAATAGTAGAGTATTTTATCGACTGCTGGTCAACTACGCGCTAAAGAGTTTATGTTGTGTTGTTTAAGTAATAAAATATTGAATAGCATTAGAGATATGAGCGTTTCAATTGCGCATGCGCTCCTGGCTAGCAGGTACTTTGAAAATACCAACTAGTATTTAATCCCGTAAATTTTTATTTAAACCTTATAATTCATAACCTTTATAATGATTTCAGATAGAGCAAATTATGTAGAATTTAACTTTGCTTAACCCAATAAAGCCAAACATGTGACAGGTTTTCAGTGGCGCCCAGAATAGTATAATTTTTCCTAACAAATAACATCAAAAAAAGTGTAATGCTATTTATCTTTCATACACATATTGCTAAAATTCCCGGCCCGAGATGTAGTATAAATCATATAAATGACGTGGTTTGGGGCCAGGTTGTGGCTGATGTAGCGAGGGAGGGAAGAACCTTGACATAATATCTCCTCACACTCCAAGATGACATCGCTCCCTCTTGCTCTAACCTCATACAATACCTTCCCTCACCCAGACACCTCCAAGCACCCCACCACCACACCATTTCACGCCCTAATGTGGAGTTTCTGGAGGAATTCTTGCAAGATGCTAAGGAGATGAAGCTAGGCGAGGAGGGTGTGGGTGCAGATGCCAAGCTGGTGACTCAGTGCTTACTCTCGATAAGCTGGCATTCTATCTTGTCTTCCGCAAACTACACCACTACATGGCCCACTGCATGCTACCCGCTGTTACAATATTACTAGGGAAATACTTAGCGCTTCTAATATTATCTCTTGATAGGCCATTTTTTATATTTTTTAATAATTAATATTTTTAATAAAATTATAATTATTATTTGTATTATTAATTAAAAATTCGTCATTACAGGAAGTGTAGCGAGAGTAATTTACATTATTTCTGAAACATTCCGATGCTGATTGCCGTCAAACGAAGCAAAAAAAAGGCAAATTATCTAGAAACCGTCTCAGTTTTAAAACGTTTACAACAATTAGGCAGGTAATATGGCACTCAATCAGGCAACCCTTAATTAACCCCAGTGAGGCATCGAGGTCGTGAACCAAAATTGTGAAAAGCTTCACATTACCTTCAATGATTGCTACCTTATGTTTCTCAATATTTACAATAAATTCTCATTACGATGTTTATATTTTAATAACTGTAGGCCTTAGTGTCTGATTAACCGGGCTGTGATGTTTACATTTGACTTTGTGCGGCTAGCACCAACAGCCTGGTTGTTCAGGTTATCCACCAGAGGCCTGGTCTGGGACCGGGCCATGTGGGCGTCGACCCCTCGAAACACTCCAGGTAGACTACAGATAGTCTAGGTACAGCGTACCCGGGTATAACGCATGCAGACTACTTCTGGAGGTATACCCCTCTAGGGTTAAGAATAGCTTGAAATAAAACAGTTGGAGTGACATGCAGGGAGTCTATTTGTATCAAAGATGGAACAGCTGTATATGTATGGGTAGGTTTAGCGCTTCCTTTTGATTATAATAATAATAATGTATATGTAGGGTATACAATACCGACAAGATGAAGAATTAGACACATGTGCAACATCTGGGTATCTTTATTGTAGACGTTTCGCCCTCCAGTGGCTTTATCAATACAAGTTCAATGACATAATGGGAAGACTGTAGAACTATATACAAAAGATGAGGCAATCAGTCCCTCAGCCTTGAAGAGCACCGTAGTGCTCGTCTTTTGTATATAGTTCTACTGTCTTCAAAATTCTGTCCTTGAATTTGTGCTGGTAAAGTCACTGGATGGTGAACCGTCTACAATAAAGATACCCAGATGTTGCACATGTGTCTAATTCTTCATGGAACAGCTGGGTGGTTGGGATGGTAATGTGACAAAGGGCATAAATATGACTGGGAGACTAGGTATGTTACTGGAAGTGTAAATATGTACCTGGGAAGGGTAGATATGTGGCTGGGTTGGGTTAATATGTAGCTGCGTGGAGTAGATATGTAGCTAGGTAGGGTAGATGTGGTTGGATGGGGGTAGATATGTGGTTGTTTGTGGTAGATATGTGGTTTTTTGTGGTAGATATGTGGTTGTTTGTGGTAGATATGTGGTTGTTTGTGGTAGATAATATGGCTGGATGGGGTTGGTATGAAGTTGGGTTGCGAATGGGAGGGGCCGTGTTCCAGGAAGCAGATTCCACCTTTGCTTATACTTCCGCCGTCATGGCTTCCATTTTTGCATACCAGCTGAGTTTCCAATATTAAGTTAATTAATTATTTAATCAGACTCGTGTGTGTGTACTCACCTAGTTGTGGTTGCAGGGGTCGATTCACAGCTCCTGGCCCCGCCTCTTCACTGTGTGTGTTACATGTGTGTGTGTGTGTGTGTATGTGTTATGTATGTGTTATGTGTGTGTATGTGTTTGTGTGTATATGTTATGTGTGTGTGTGTGTGTATGTGTATGTGTTATGTGTGTGTGCTATGTATGTGTGTGTGTAATTATATGTCACAAGAATACACGATTTCAGTTGAAAAATAAATTTATTTGAGCTTAAGTTATTCTGTATCAGCTATAATATGGAGTAAAAATATTTGAAAACAACTGAAATGCAATTAGGTGGAGAATTAACATAGCAGCCACCATGTTTTGTAATACTTTGTGAGGTGGGATGCATAGTAAAGTTTGAAAACAGTCGTCAATATTCTTATACAGTATTACTAGTTTCTTGTTAGTTCATTGTGTATTTCATCATTGCACGAAGTAGTATGTCTTATGAACAGAATCGTTTCATATTTGTATACCATTTCTATGTGTCATGTATGTTAAGTTTTTTAAATAAAATATAAAAAAAAAGTTTCTTGTTGGAATCTTAAGTACTTGAAGAGTCAACTCTATCAAAGTTTGTACTTTAAAAACAGTAATTAAATATAATTAAGCACAGTAAATATATTAGTTTTGACAAGTTTGTGCGAAATTCAGCGAAATGAATGTAAATATTGTTATAATTTTACAGGCTGCTGCAGTAATATACAGTATGTTGAGCTTTGAAATAAATCATCTATGTGTATATATCGCACATACTTACGAAGCAACTGTTTCTAGTTCTAATATTCTTCATTAATGTTGGTTCTCCTTTATTCTTACTGAAGTGTGTATGAAACTTTTCATGTCTGAGTGCGAATATTGTAATGCCATTAGCAGGCTTGATGCACATGAGATATTCAGTTTGACAACTTTAGTTCAGTTTTAATCAGTGTGTATATATATATATATATATATATATATATATATATATTTATTTATTGTGTGTGTGTGTGCTTGTGTGTGTGCTCATATATGCGAGTGCTGTGCTCGTGTGTGTGTACTCACCTATTTGTGTGTATGTATGCTCGTGTGTGTACTCACCTATTTGTGTGTATGTATGCTCGTGTGTGTACTCACCTGTGTGTGTGTGTGTGTGTGTGTGTGTGTGTGTGTGTGTGTGTGTGTGTGTTATTAATTTGTCCTAGGCACATGTCGATTTGACACTAGGCCTGTTGTATATATGTGTGTGTGTGTGTGAAGGAACACTTCGAAATGTTTCGCCTGCCGGAATAGAACCGCCTCCGTGTGTGTGTGTGTGTGTGTGTGTGTGTGTGTGTGTGTGTGTGTGTGTGTGTGTGTGTGTGTGTGTGTGTGTCTGTCTCCCAACAATTAATATTTGCACCAATAACTCATTACAGTTGTGACCGGGTGTGGACGTGTGAATTGCTCATTAATTTATAATTTGTTCATTATTGTAACCATGTATAAATGTAAGTAAGTAAATTTACTTACATGATTCATTACCTTTGTAACTTGTGAGTTCATTACCATTGTACCTTGTTCACCTATCAAAAATTTGGGGTCCAGTCCCTGGACCCATTATGTACCTCTGTAATCTTTTGACTACCACCCACAGGATGGGTATAGGGTGCATAATAAAGATATTAAACTATATACTGGCTATGTGTAGCATGTTAATTATAACTGCTGATCTGTTAATACCACGAGGATGCTCATGTGTTGTAACTTTTGTAAAAAAAACTTTTGTTACTTTTATGTATTTATAATAACTATAAATTTATTAAACATAAAATACGAATGATCTGTATGTTCAGTAATTACCAACACATGGTTTAACCAAATAAAAACAATTTACGCTAAAAAATAACGGGTGTAGTAACTAAGGGGCTGTGGCTGCCTTAACTACACAACTGCCATATGTCAACTCCCAACATATTTAAGTCAATTACAACCAATATCAAAATATCTCGAGACTAATCGACAATGTTCTGTCTTCTGAAAGCAGCTTGACATTCCTGATATAAAATGATAAAGAAAGATTTGTAATGAAATGTGTCGTGGGAGTGGGTGTGGCAATTGATGTCTTGGGTAGGCCTATGACAGCCCCAGCCAGCCTTACCACCACCCTCATGAACCACTGATATACTAACCCTTTTCAACTGCACATTCATTATGTTGTGAAGTTCGTTCTTTATAATGCTGAACTTCATCATTGTATTAGAACTAAATATGGAAGAACCGAAGGCAAAGCCTGGATAGTCCGAGCATCTCCTCTTATATCTGGCGGCTACCACCTCCGTGGCTACACTCTGGCACCTAAGTTTAGCAAGTTCTTCCAGTTCTTTATCAACGTCTGCATCACTTTGGACGGTAAGAGCTAAGTTGGCATTGATATCCGAGTCAGCTGATGTGACACTCGCACTACCCACTGGCATCACTGTCCTATTTACATCACCGTTATCCACACTTTCCATTTCTTCCGCATCCTCTGAATCGCCCGAGGGGCTAGCAATTCCATTTTGCATGGTATTAACACTAGGTGACGGGGAGGAATGAGAGCTACAAGTGTCACTAGGCTGGCTGGTGTCCATGTTAGTGTTTACACTCAGTCAGTAGTGGCGACGCCAGCGCCACCGGTGGCACCAAGCCAAACCTCCTCCGCGGCGCCAACTTCAAACTCGCAAAAACACTTTTTTTTTCTGATTTTTTGACTTGGCGGAGAAGGCAGCATGAGGTGGCGGCAGCAAGCTCAGGGAACTACTGAGAGGGTTGTAGCCAGCCTGCCCACTGTACCATTTATGGCTCCCAGCCACGCATGTGCTCTCATACCCACCAAGCTATATTTAGCTGCACTCTCGTCTTAAAGCCAAGACGAAATTTGTATTGGACCCTTAAAATTCTCAGCGCTGCAAAACAGTTTTTGGGAATGTTGATTGCAAGGAATAAGCAATCTAAGAATAGACCACATGATAGGCCTACTGGCCCATGCGAGGACGGTCCGATTCCCTTCCCTTTATCAAGAACATTAGAAAAAAAATGAATACCACGGTAGGCCTACTGTCTTAAGACAGTTTTAACTCACCCAGCCATTCCCATGTATGTATCTGTCCTACCCATCCTTAAATATTCCCACTCATTTACCTTGCAATGACCCACAAGGGTTTAGCGATTCATGAAATGCATTACATGTAATTTATACAAAACATATGAAGTGATTATTAATAAAAATTGTAATTATACATAATTTAAAATTTACTTATGATATCTCGTGAAAGGTTTCAAAAATAATTCCCCCTTTTTTCATGTATACTTTGATTTTTTTTAACCTTCATTTTGTTAATCCTCTAACAGAGTATTACCCTATTTTCTGCATCTTTTAAATGATCTTCCAGTTTGGTTCAACTTTCTCCAACAAAATTTCAACTTTTGCATCACCTCAAACTCTGTATTCTATGGTAAAATAATTAACTAAAGGTATGCACATTTTTACTATTTTATTTGTTTCAACCTAACCTAGAATCTCAACTTAGAATCTACGCAATATAAATTAACTTACCTACTTTCTCTTAGAATTTATATAACTGTTTTAAAAGCAACTATCCTAAATTTTCTGCATTATAAGTTAATCTTCATTTATTCCGTTATTTTTGTGATTTATTTCTTGTTTTGCGTCCATCTAGCAACTCAGTTTTTTTATATACTGTAACTGTCTTGTACAATTAAAATGCAACTCTTTCCTCATTCTTTATATCATACTGCAAATAAAATTATTCCCTAGTACGTCCATCTTATGAAGATTTTTTCAGTTTTCCTAAAACTGATGTCCTGCCTATTTTCCTTGTCCATCCTGTTTCAAATATCACAATCACTTGTAACCAAAGTACAGTGGAGTCTGTTGTGACGCAGGTTGTGGCAGACTGTGACAAGCCAGGTCAGATATCAGGCCCAGCCAGGCCAGAAGTCAGGCCAAGCCAGGTCAGAAGTCAGACCAAGCCAGGTCAGAAGTCAGACCAAGCCAGGTCAGAAGTCAGGCCAAGCCAGGTCATAACAGACTCAAACAAAAGCAACACTCACCAAGAAGGTGTCTCTCGTGATCCCCGGTGTAGGTCAAGTCATCTGCTCTCTGGTTGGCTCCTGACAGTGCTGGTTGGGCAGTAGTAGTTCGACAGCTTTTAACTAGTTAGTTATGAGAGCCAAGCGCACAAGTGTGATCAACATTATCAGTAACACACAAGAACCCACATGGTGACAAGGAAACAAAAAAAATAATTAATATATAACATATTTGGGCCTCACACAGGCTGCCGAAGAAGGCACCAGTGTATGGACGAAATACGCAACACATTTTAATTTTTTTTATTACATCCATATGGGCTCCATTGTGCCTATAATGAGTCTGCTTCAGTACTAAGCTACTGGAAGGATCAATATTTAGTTTAGATGTTGTCAATAGCCTTATTTTGTATTAATTAACTTAAAGCAATAAAATATAGCTTCAAATTTTCTTTACAAATTAATAAGGTAAGCCCCAGGGAAGTTGCCATGCAATTGTTAAATAAGCGTAAGTCTAAAATAAATTATAAATTAAAAGAAATGGTCAAATTAAAATAATAATAACTGCACATAAACAGTGGTTATGCTGTATACACCATTAGTAGCTGAAATAGAAACAAAAGCTGCAATAATTATGAATACACAGAGACAGAGTTACAACATAAGCTGGAGAAGATTGTGATGGTATTATGGTGAACTGGTGGTGGTATTATGGTGAACTGATGGTGGTATTATAGTGAACTGGGGGTTGTATTATAATCTGGTGGTGGTATAATGATCTGGTGGTGGTATAATGATCTGGTAGTGACGTTTGTGAGGGTAATATTACTGTAGTGTGGTGATGGTGACGTGTGAGGCAGTTATGGTGATGGTGTCATATTCATACTTGTGGAGACGAGTGATTGTGAATATGGGTAGTAGTGAAGATAGTGAAACTACAGTAAAATCGGTTATGTATGGTGATGATGGAATTAAGGACAATGAACACTTGAGTCCAAATATAATGACAATTAAAATTATTTATTTAAAATTATATTTATGTGTTTATTAACTAAGATCTGGCAAAAGTTTAATTAGGCGATTGATATTATTGTGTAGTTATTGTTATGATTGATGAATTATATTAAAGAACAGTGGAAAATCATTCACCTGTTGTGGTGTTGCGAACGCGGCGACGATTCAGAAGAACAAATCCGATGGGAAAGGAAAACCCACTTTAAAATATATATCATTCAGTGGTTTGGTTGATATCCGATGACGCTCACGGAGGACGGAGGACCCAGGAGACCATGGCGAGTTAGTTAGCGTGAGTTTGTCACCCAAATAACAGCATCTTGGTCATATATAAACTTTTTTTTTTTAGCTTTCAAGCGATACCAAGACGCGTCTTCGTTATATTTTAGTAATGCTTTAGTCTACGAAGACAAATGAAACAAGCTAAATGGAAAAAACTAAAAGTATAGAGCACACTAAATAAAATAAATATTGGAAAGGACATTGTGATGCCTAGTGAACTTGCTGGTGTTGCAGCCTAACCACTAAAAACAACTCTTTGTACTAATAAAAATTGTGGTGAATTTTATTACTAATCATCAAATATTTTTATAATGTAATTCAAAATGGACTAACTGCGTATCATTGGCGGACTATGTGGTTTGCTAGGAACTAAGTATAGGCCTACAGGGAACATGGTTTATCAGGACATGAGTATAGGCCTAGAGAACGTGGTTTGCCAGGAACTAAGTACTGTATAGGTCTACGGAGAAAGTGGTTTGCTAGAAACTATAGGCCTACTAGGTGAAACATGGCTTGCTAAGGACTAAGTATAGGCCTGCAGGGAGTAATGTAGTAATTTGCTACGAGGCACAAGTGTCACTTTATGTACTAGGATTTTTTTATTTAAATCATTTAGTTAAACTACGAAGTGAAACAATGTTTTTTTTTTTTTTACATTATTACATTATTATCAGTTACGGGGAGCGCAAAACCCGTAGGGGTCATACAGCGCCTGGGAGCATGGAAGGCATTCGAGTCAAGGAATTGGAGAACAGGTCAAATTGTAAGAAAATTCATAATTCTCGCCGTGAGAAATGGGGAAGGGATCAATTTTTTTTGGGGTGAAGGTCTTTATGTGGTAAACTAGTCTAGTATCAGACATACAAAAGGATTAATTCGTTTTTGTCAGTCTATTCGATCTGGCTGGCTAGGGCGAGTGACTATCAGGTCACTTCAGGGCAAAAAATATATATTTCAATTTGGGTAAAAAAAACTAAAAAGTTTATTGATACAAAAAAAAATCTGAATGATTACCGACTGTGATTTTAAATGAGCTTGACGAAAATGATGCCGCAATAGGCTTGTCAACTGGGTGATAAGGCGAGTAAAATGTGTTGAGGCCTAAACATTTAAGGGCGAAAAAAGACACCAACATGAAGTCAAAAAACACTGAGTGAGTGTTGGTGTTGAGGTTCATAACAAACTTAATGTAGTCCTTGAGGTTATGGATTATGGTTAGTAGAACCTAACATATGAGGCCGGGGTCTCGTGCTTTTTATTTTACGGAGGTGGTGATGGATGTGGTGACGGAAAGTGCCTGAGATGGACACTGCCCACATCAAGAAGGACAGTCGCGGCACATCAAAGAAGGACAGTCGCGGAAGGCGCATTTGCGTCAAGTACTTTTTAGGTTCTGGGCACTAAGGCTTTGGGGGAAAGGACAAATTCCTCTCGGCACATTTGTGCATGATTGAGGCTATTGTAGAGGTCATGCAGAGCCCTTGCGCGATACATTAGTAGCTCTTGGGCAAGCTGAGAGGGTGAGGGCGGAACCTAGCCACGTTGGCTGGAAGCGCCCCACTTACATTAGACAGAGCCTTGTCCTTCTCTTCTAGCTGGGTGTTAGCCTTCAGTAGCGATTCCTGCACCTGGTCAAGGTCGTTCTCAAGTTGTTGCATCCGCTTCTGAAGGTTGTGAACCTCCTCCTCGGCCTACGCAATTGCACACACAAAAATAAAAGAAAAGAAAAAAAAGAGCGTGAATAAGCGTTGGAGATGAGCAGCGGCGGCAGCAGCGGACAGCAGCCCTACTTACATTCTGCAAAGCTTTTTCCTTCTCCTCAAGCTTAGTATTAGCCAGAGTGAGCTGCTCTTGAACCTGGTCCAGCTCATTCTCCACCTGCTGCATCTTCTTATGCGTGGTGCGAATCTCCTCCTCGGTCTAGGAGAAAGGTCAAGATAATGAGTATATGGGCGAGGACCACCTGCCTACCAACTTACATTGGACAGAGCCTTGTCCTTCTCCACGGCGTTGTTATTAGCCAAGAGCAGAGCCTCCTGAACCTGATCAAAATCGTTCTCCAACTGCTGCAGCTTCTTCTGTAACTTGTTCACCTCGTCCTCAGCCTAGGAGAAACTATTAATTTTAAAGGGGCATAGGAGTGCCCAGGTGAAGAACTTACGTTGGATAGGGCCTTGTCTTTATCCTCCAGCTGATTATTAGCGGTGAGCAGAGACTCTTGAACTTGATCTAAGTCGTTCTCAAGCTGCTGCATCTTCTTTTGTAGTTTGTTCACTTCGTCCTCAGCCTACAGCGGCATTAGAAGGCAAGCAGGGTTATAAAGGAACGGGGAGGACATATGGAAAGGATACCCTGGATTTAGGCATTATGCAGGGCGAAGAACAAGGTAGGAATATAACAATCACCAGTGGGTATGGTGTAACTTCTTGTGCCTTAGTAGTTACACCTGCCCACGCGCTCTGGGAGGACAAGGAGAGGGGTAAGTGCTAGGAAGCTCAAGGGCCACTCAGGAATGGTGATATCAGAGCCCCAGAAGAGGAGCACCACACAAAGCTCACCATCACACCTTTGCTAGAGGACAACTGACGGTGAGGTTAGTGTGCACAGCAGAAGAGTTTGAGATATTTTATAATTAGCTTTGCTTCTTGCTAGCAATAATCATAGACCAAAGCAAATACGTACAAATGTAATAAACACTATACAGTGATGTAAACAAACCCACTAGAAACAAGCAGATGATTATTATGTATTGCGGCCTCACACTGAATCCATGCTATAGAAAAAGGCCTCAGTGTGAGGCCGAAAATATTTATCCGTTATATTGCCTTCATGTGAGTTTGTTTATGCCATCAAAGCAAATATATATTGTTTAATTGTTAAGATATAGTGGTATAAATATTTTTTTTAATTATTTGCATTGCCATTACAGAAAGCTAATAAGATAAAGTGTGTATTAGTTTCCTTGAAACAGAAAACGACAATTAGTAAGCTGAATCTATAGTCATTTTGAGAGCAAGTATACTAGGTTGTTAGTGTTAAACAAGTTACTAGGAGGACTATGAAAGCTAGGTCTTGTATTTGATGAATACTGCGTGACCATAGGCATATCTGAAGCATGCTGGCATCTAGACAACACAAAGGAAAGTTAAAAAATGAGATCATATTAGCACACATCAGTGCAAATTACACCCCATCGCATTTAAAGTTTGCGCTTTTGACAATACATGTTTTGTAAGAGCGCTGAGCGGCTTTAGCGCAGTCATGATTTTTTTTCTGCAATAGCATGTCTGTGCTTCTTAAATAACTTTTTTTTTACATTAACATGGAAATTAGGCGAGGTGTAAGGTGCACACAGGAAAGGGTAAGTATGTACTTTGTACAGGGACCAAAGTAATGCTTCTCACCTGCTATACCGTAGTAACTACCTCGTCATATCACAGACTAACAACGTCCAGGCCAGATGAAATAACACGATTTAATGTATAATTATGCCGGTTTTTCTATATATTTAAGTGAGCATAGTGAAAGTTGAAAACAATATGTACTTACATACATTTATTAATATCTCTCTGGGCTTCAATAAAACAATCCAAACAATATAATCCTTAGATTAAATTACTGTATAATGGCTAACTTGATTAATATGACAAGCGCAACACTTGGGTATCTTTATTAAGGAAACGTTTCGCCACACAGTGGCTTCATCAGTCCAATACAAATAGTGAAGATCAGGAGTAGTTTGAGGTAATCAGTCCCTCAGCCTGGAATTGATGTAATCAGTCCACCAGTCTTATTATGGACTGATTACATAGATTCCAGGCTGAGGGACTGATTACCTCAAACTCCTACTGACCTTCACCACTCTCCTTTGTATGGACTGATGAAGCCACTGTGTGGCGAAACGTTTCCCCAATAAAGATACCCAAGTGTTGCACACCACAGATCTACAATAGCTAACTTGTCTCCACCTGTGACCACGAGACGCTGATGTGATATGGCGATTTGAACTGAGCTAGAATCTAGAGGACAACATATACAACAGTGTCCAATTTAGACTCAGGACTTAATTCTTGGGGTGTCGATACTTTATACAAAATGTTTATATTACAAACTGAATTATTTCATTCGTATAAACTTATTATTAATTTCAGTTAATGTGTTTAAAAGAAAATATGAACACTCCAAGGTGGTCAAAATGTCTAACTGAAAAGGAATACAAAATAGTAGCCTGTTTATAGCAAAAATAGCCTAATCTATTGAAAAAATTCTTGAGGAATCTTCTATCACATGTCATGCTTTTTAGCCAGAATTTTTCAACTTTATTTATTTGGCAAGGAATATTTTTACCAAAGAATTGAACTTATATTCATTCATTCTAGCCCAAAATTAATATATTTTATTCGTAATATATGCTATTAACTTAAGGCGTATCTTACCCATGAGGTAGATTCAGTTTGATAGATTAATTTTAGAAGAAATTAAAATAATTTACATATGAATATATCTATCAATTCGCAAATAAAAAATCTTCGATATATATATTTTTTTTAGAAAATTCAGTTTGACCACTGGTTAAAAAGCAGAACATAAATGCTACATAGACTAAGAGTAATTTTACAAAGGTTTAGAATTTTTAGCTACCAAAATCCTCTTAAATTATTTCTAGATAAAATTACTATATCTATCACATAAAAACACTTTTTTTTTCATATAAACTTAATTACTGTTTACTAAGACAGATCTACTTTCAACATGACAATAACATGTATTGTTGTCTCGTGTCAATTTTTTTCAAACATTCTCAAAATAATCTAAGTGACAGACATAAACAACTTCAACTCTATACAAGAAGGCAAATGCAAATAAAATGAACTATATGTCTCTTCACTTCTACATTACAATATTAATGACTAGTTATAATGAATCTTCATAACTTTCACATATTTAAGTATATAGTATGTATCTTTTTAGACAGCATATCTTCCATTTTTGGAAAACTTATATTCTGCCCTAACAATATACCTAATATTTTAGTGAGGAAATACAAGTTATTAATCTTATCTTCACATTTATCTTAATAGTCTTCTGGCTTATCTATCCTGTCCAATTTCTAAAATTATTTGTAGGACTTAAAGATTTTCTAAATGGCCATAAAAATGAAAAGTGACCAGCTAGTACATTGAGAGGTGATCAACTGATCCAGAGTCCCACTGATGTACCCTACGATACCCACTGATATATCCCAGGATACCCACTGATGAACCCTACAATACCCACTGATATATCTAAGGATATCCACTGATGAACCCTACGATGGCCATTGGTATACTCTTGGATACCCGTTGATGTACCCTAGGATACCCGTTGGTGTAACCTAGTATACTCATTGGTGTACCTTTGGATACCTATTAATATACCCTAAGATACCCACTTGTGTACCCTAGGATACACATTGGTGAACCTCAGGATACCCATTGATGTATCCTCGCATATCCATTGATATACCCTAAGTTACCCGTGTATACTGATGTATCTAAACTAAATAACAAACCCCGCTAATGTATCCTGGAAATCCCACCGATATATAATATACCTTCACTAATGTACCCTAACTCATCGTTCCAGCTCGCTGCTGGAGCAGGACCCGCGAGGTTCCTGAGAGATGTCAGCAGGAGAGGATGTTACCTTCTCAGCTCTGATGTTGGCCTCCTTGTTCTGCTGTTCCAAGGTATCCGCCCTGTCCATGGCGTTATCCTTCTCCAGCTTCATCGCCTGCATCTTCTTCTTGATGGCGTCCATTGTGGCGGTGTTTTAGGAGTTTCCCAACCAACAAAAAGAACTGAGAACGCTGGAAGAGAAGAAAGTAATATTTAGAATAAGATAATATGCGTGTTGAGGAATAGTATTATTAACCCTCAGAAATGACAAGTAATTTTGTTGATTGGACTTTTAATCTCAATTGTATTAACTGTTTTGCCAATATAACTGCGGGTATAGTTTTTTTTTATCCAATATGTGTTTCTGTAACATCAGCTCATAAAATTATCAAGGAAAAATGGAGAACACGCGTCAAGTGTATGACTTGACTGAATTATCACATCCATGGTCAAACAGGTAAAAGACTTAATATAAGACAAAAGTTCAATAATGCACTAAAGGGGGTTCGACCGATGATGAAATTCGACAAGTGCCTAAAGTGTTCCTTTATTCAGAGACATACGTAATATGCAAAACAACCACTGTGAAAAAATTAGTGAACTTCCAAGCGCTTTCGTGATTTCTACAGATATTTATGAGCACACAAATGCTGCTTCATCGTTTATATATTACATAGGTTCGCACGTAACTATGAAAACAAAATTCACCAATTCACGAGGCTTCACTCAAAATGTTTGCCTCCGTACAAAAGTCTAGTTGCAGATAGCATTACTTTTATATGGCCACAACTATCATTGAAGTCGCATGCAAAATACTTTACTGATTCAGTTATACATCCCTCTCACTGCTATCTAAATTAATGAAAAAAAAAAAAAAATCCATGAATCTCTGTCTTACTGTAAGTCCCAAAGGAATAGAGGAGCAATAGAGTAAAAACAAAAAGTGCCTGAGCAGGAACTAGGAGGTAATGACAAGCCAGGTACAGGATAAACACAGCCGATTCCGCTTGTGAATCTTAGAAAAGTTCATTGTGTGTGGTGTGGGGGTCATGGGTGATGGTTTGTGCTTGCAGGAAGGGGGTCATGGCCCCGAGCCACGACCCATACCACAAAGATGATAATAATTACACGGCACTTTTCCTTCTCAAAGACGTGTACTTACTCCTGACTCTGGATTGCTCCTGAAATTACGGTCCAAAAACTCCGTGTTAAATATTATAAGGGAGAACATGCCTCGCCTGTCCTCTTGTTATTGACTTACATCGACTAAAAGGAACAGTAAAAGGAGATCAAAAGGGAGAAGCGGTTTGTGAAGTCATTATAGAAAGAATGAAAAGGCAAAAGACCGTGACTGGAACAATACACGAATAACCCGCACGTGGGAGATCTGGACTAGTGACTAGTTAATTTGGTCCAAGTCGGACCGAAACGTTGCCGTAAGTTCCTTTCTTCTGTGTGTGTGTGTATTCGTGTATGATTATAGAAGAGGCAGGTAGGTGAGATACGTCAGGAAACAGGACAAGTGTTTCCTGGCGCGGGTCTTAGTCATATGATGACTGACCCGCCGCTGGAGCTTTTGGTCATCTGACCGAGGCCTTCCACTGGCTTACCCCTCCACCCATTTTACACCTATTTGGCGGGAAAGTGACGTCACTGCGCGGGTTCTCCACTACATAAAAGTCACACAATAAGTCAGTTCATCTACCGAAACACAGACTCGTTTGTTCAGCCTCTTTTATCTTCCATTTTGCGTGTTTTTTCCCCCGTTTTAGTGTGTTTAAATGGACGGAAAGAGGTAGAAATTCTTATTCGTTTTGAAGGATGTGGGTGACCATGGACTGGTATATTTAATTTCTAGCATCAAGATTAGGTAAGTTTATTTAGGTACAGGTATGTGGGGAAATTATCCCCAAATCGGGGCATAGGGGAACGTCGACCCCCTCAGCAAGGGGGCTGAGACCTCTCTCTCACAGAGCAAGATGAAGGTCAGGATGGGGTCAAGTGCCCTCTATCCTTCCATTAGCGGGATGGGAGGATGCCCTTCAGGATAACCCAGATAAGTCAAAGTAACTTATTTCCATTAGGGTTTTTGTAATATCTTGAATTTACGTATGAAATCTGTCTTCACTGCCTTTCTAGAAGATTTCAACTACCCTTACACTCCATGTTGTTGTCAGTATGCATGAGTGACAGGTCAGGTTAGGTAAGGTTGGTCAGTAAACAGGACAAGTGTTTTCTGACGCAGGTTTTAATCATATGATGACCCACAGCTGGAGCTTTTGGTCATCTGAAAGAGACCTTCCGCTGACTTACTCCTTCACCACATTAAAAATTAGGGTTATAAGTCTTATTGAGTGGCAGGAGGTTCAACTCAACCTTCCCGGTGCTTCATTTTTTCATGATAGTGAGTTGGGACATTTTCTGCAATTTTCAAATATTTTTTTATGAGCAACTTAAACTTTTAAAACTATACTTTATCCTCACAATCACAATTTTTCTATAATCAGCGCCATGTGTGTGTGTGTGAGCAAGGGGTGGTTGACATAATTACTCTGGTCTGCCAGGCATAAGAGACAAAAACACTTAAACACATGACTAGGACACTTTCCATCACTCTCAAGACTCTTCCAAGTGTGTCTAGGAACTAGATGTTCACAAGTGCATCCTGAGGTGAACAAGTGTGCATAATGTGTAAATCTAGACGAGTACTGCTGTAAACTGCGTCTGTGTACAATGGCGGATTGTAAGATGTAAATCAGTGAACAAAACACTGACGTACACTACTCTGCTGATGACTGTACACATGTACACGTATTAGCATCCATAGTCACACCCAATACACACACACACGCTTATGTACACACCCACCATGATCCCTGGCAGCGTGTACACACGCGCCTACGTACACACAGATCCATCATCTCAGGGGGATGGATGTAAACAAAAGAAGACTGGATAAATAAGAATGTAGCAGTGAGATCATATCTTGTTTACACAGAGAACTGCAGTTGTTTGTAACCTTATTTAGACCTCTGGAGGGGGGACGAGGCAGGGGGCGCCACCCCCTCACACACACCCAAAAACATACAAGAGTCTCCTTACACAAATACACAAGACTCCCCCACCCACACATCCACCTCCCGTTCTCTCTTATCACCTGCATCATAAACACAAGACTTCCCCCCTCACTGGACCACTCCCTCCCCCACACTGGACCACTCCTTCCCTCAAAGTGGACCACCCCTCCCCCACACTGGACCACTCCTTCCCTTAAAGTGAACAACCCTCCCCATACAGGACCACTCCTCCCTCAAAGTGAACCACCCCTCCCCACACTGGACCACTCCCTCCCTCAAAGTGTACCACCCCTCCCCTACACTGGACCACTTCCTCCCTTAAAGTGGACCACACCTCCCTTACACTGGACCACTTCCTCCCTTAAAGTGGACCACCCCTCCCCTAAACTGGACCACTCCCTCCCCCGCCTTAAAGGATCCCTGGATCCCTTCACCAGCATCAAAGAACCTCACTTTGAAGGATGCCTGGATCAATACCCCTTCACCAACATCAAAGAGCCTCGCCTTATAGGATCCCTGGATCAAGGTGAAACAGCAAGGAACCTCGAAACTGAACACATTAACGCATGTAGGAACAATAACTTAAACATAATCGCTGTTTCTAACACAATCAAGCAAAATAAAGGCAGCTTCATCATCTCTGAAGTATTAGCAAAAAATCCTCGTCAAAACAGTAAACCCTGCCATCACATAGTCTCTGTTGGTAATACTACACAAGAACACAACAGAGGAGCAACACTGAAACACACCTGCCATCACATAGTCTCTGCTGGCAATACTACACAAGAACACAACAGAAGAGCAACACAGAAACACACCTGCCATCACATAGTCTCTGCTGGTAATACTACACAAGAACACAACAGAGGAGCAACACAGAAACACACCTCAGATCCAACCACCAACAGAAATATTTGTCTAACCTATTTTTATGCTACCTTTTACTCATGTGCAAGTTGATTGTTCTACCCTATTGTATTAATACTACAACTACTATTACTACTATTACTACTACAACTAATATTACTACTACAACTAATATTATTACTACAACTAATATTACTACTATTACTAATATTACTGTTACTACCACCACTAGTATTACACCTCACTCTAAGCCTATATATACCCTGTGTGTCCATGTATTGTTTGTAACAGATTGACAAAGCTCCTGGAGAGCGAAACGTTGCCACAATAAAATGTCACATTAGTTGCATTTGTGTTCTTTTACTTAACATATTGTTGGTAATTCTACCAATATTAATACAACAAGTGTTGTTGATGGTACAACAAGTGTTGTTGATGGTACAACAAGTGTTGTTGATGGTACAACAAGTGTTGTTGATGGTACAACAAGTGTTGTTGATGGTTCAACAAGTGTTGCTGATGGTACAACAAGTGTTGTTGATGGTTCAACAAGTGTTGTTGATGGTTCAACAAGTGTTGTTGATGGTACAACAAGTGTTGTTGATGATTCAACAAGTGTTGTTGATGGTTCAACAAGTGTTGTTGATGGTTCAACAAGTGTTGTTGATGGTACAACAAGTGTTGTTGATGGTTCAACAAGTGTTGTTGATGGTTCAACAAGTGTTGTTGATGGTACAACAAGTGTTGTTGATGGTACAACAAGTGTTGTTGATGGTACAACAAGTGTTGTTGATGGTTCAACAAGTGTTGTTGATGGTTCAACAAGTGTTGTTGATGGTTCAACAAGTGTTGTTGATGGTTCAACAAGTGTTGTTGATGGTTCAACAAGTGTTGTTGATGGTTCAACAAGTGTTGTTGATGGTTCAACATGTGTTGTTGATGGTTCAACATGTGTTGTTGATGGTTCAACATGTGTTGTTGATGGTTCAACATGTGTAGTTGATGGTTCAACATGTGTTGTTGATGGTTCAACATGTGTTGTTGATGATTCAACAAGTGTTGTTGAAGTATAGCAGACACAGCACTGAGAGGCGCACACACACAAAAAAAAAAAAATACGCACACACACACACACCATCGGGGCCAGGAGCTATGACTCGACCCCTGCAACCACAACTAGGTGAGTACTAGGTGAGTACACACACCCGTGGTAAGTCTCTACTTGCTACATAATTCGTCTCCTTACCATAAAAGGAAGATCAAACCTTTTATTTGTTATTTTATATACACAGTTCTTAAGGCTGAGGGTCGTATTTCAGTCATGGGAGTGGGGAAGGTGAGAAGTCTGAAGTCTGGTCTCTGGCTGTGACACAACACTTCCCCCACTCCCAGCTCTGGCTGTGACAAAGATTCAGGTCTAGAAGCTGTAGTTCAACCTCCGCAAAAAACCGCACCGAGAGAGTGGACCTACGAAGAGGCGGGGCCAGGAGCTGTGAATCGACCCCTGCAACCACAACTAGGTGAGTACACACACACGTCTCTTCCGTCTTGTCTAAGACAGACTCGAGGAACACGATGGATAAACTTGACAAGTAAAGACACTGCAGTATCCTGTGGTGTGTTCTTGCAGGTTTGGTCATCACTGACACCAACACCAGCCTCTGGGAGCCACTACACTATCTTTTTTTCAAAGGAACTGCGGCTTATCCATTAACTTGGAATTTCTTAAGCAACACTGGGAAAAAAACTCTTATACGAGGCACTTGGGTTTGAGGGATTTGTTTGTTAAAGAGACGAAAATCCAGAGTTAAAGCTTAGACGTTCAGTGCAGGGGCTGAAGAAGTCTGAACGTTCAGTGCAGGGGCTGAAGAAGTCTGAACGTTCAGTGCTGGGGCTGAGGAAGTCTGAACGTTCAGTGCAGGGGCTGAGGAAGTCTGAACGTTCAGTGCAGGGGCTGAGGAAGTCTGAACGTTCAGTGCAGGGGCTGAAGAAGTCTGAACGTTCAGTGCAGGGGCTGAAGAAGTCTGAACGTTCAGTGCAGGGGCTGAGGAAGTCTGAACGTTCAGTGCTGGGGCTGAGGAAGTCTGAACGTTCAGTGCAGGGGCTGAGGAAGTCTGAACGTTCAGCGCTGGGGCTGAGGAAGTCTGAACGTTCAGTGCAGGGGCTGAGGAAGTCTGAACGTTCAGTGCTGGGCTGAGGAAGTCTGAACGTTCAGTGCAGGGGCTGAGGAAGTCTGAACGTTCAGTGCTGGGGCTGAGGAAGTCTGAACGTTCAGTGCAGGGGCTGAGGAAGTCTGAACGTTCAGTGCTGGGGCTGAGGAAGTCTGAACGTTCAGTGCAGGGGCTGAGGAAGTCTGAACGTTCAGTGCTGGGGCTGAGGAAGTCTGAACGTTCAGTGCAGGGGCTGAGGAAGTCTGAACGTTCAGTGCAGGGGCTGAGGAAGTCTGAACGTTCAGTGCAGGGGCTGAGGAAGTCTGAACGTTCAGTGCAGGCGCTGAGGAAGTCTGAACGTTCAGTGCTGGGGCTGAGGAAGTCTGAACGTTCAGTGCAGGGGCTGAGGAAGTCTGAACGTTCAGTGCTGGGGCTGAGGAAGTCTGAACGTTCAGTGCAGGGGCTGAGGAAGTCTGAACGTTCAGTGCAGGGGCTGAGGAAGTCTGAACGTTCAGTGCTGGGGCTGAGGAAGTCTGAACGTTCAGTGCAGGGGCTGAGGAAGTCTGAACGTTCAGTGCTGGGGCTGAGGAAGTCTGAACGTTCAGTGCAGGGGCTGAAGAAGTCTGAACGCTCAGTGCAGGGGCTGAGGAAGTCTGAACGTTCAGTGCAGGGGCTGAAGAAGTCTGAACGTTCAGTGCAGGGGCTGAGGAAGTCTGAACGCTCAGTGCAGGGGCTGAGGAAGTCTGAACGTTCAGTGCAGGGGCTGAAGAAGTCTGAACGCTCAGTGCAGGGGCTGAGGAAGTCTGAACGTTCAGTGCAGGGGCTAAGAAGTCTGAACGTTCAGTGCAGGGGTCTGAGGAAGTCTGAACGCTCAGTGCAGGGCTGAGGAAGTCTGAACGTTCAGTGCAGGGTCTGAAGAAGTCTGAACGCTCAGTGCAGGGGCTGAGGAAGTCTGAACGTTCAGTGCAGGGGCTGAGGAAGTCTGAACGTTCAGTGCAGGGCTGAAGAAGTCTGAACGCTCAGTGCAGGGCTGAAGAAGTCTGAACGCTCAGTGCAGGGGCTGAAGAAGTCTGAACGCTCAGTGCAGGGGCTGAAGAAGTCTGAACGCTCAGTGCAGGGGCTGAAGAAGTCTGAACGCTCAGTGCAGGATCAACTTGGTCAAAATTTCACTGTTCACACGTTAGTTCAGTACAGCTAAAAATTTGTTCACATCAACCACGCGTTGTGTCTTAGCAACACACACACACACACACACACACACACACACACACACACACACACACACACACACACACACACACACACACACACACAAGGAGTCATTCACGACACTGTACACCGTGTACGTCAGGCCCATATTGGAGTATGCAGCACCAGTATGGAACCCACACCTGGTCAAACACGTGAAGAAATTAGAGAAAGAACAAAGGTTTGTAACAAGACTAGTCCTGGAGCTAAGGATTATGTCCTGCGAGGAGAGGTTAAGGGAACTGACAACACTGGAGGACAGGAGAGATAGGGGGGGGGACATGACAACGACATATAAAATACTGAGGGAAATTGAGAAGGTGGACAGAGAGAGAATGTTCCAGAGATGTGACACAGCAACAAGGTGTCACAACTGGGAGTTGAAGACTCAGATGAGTCTTCAACTCAGAGTGGTCAAGAAGTGGAATAGTCTGGAGAGTGATGTAGTGGAGGCAGGATCCATACATAGCTTTAAGAAGAGATACGATAAAGCTCATGGAGCAGGAAGAGAGTAAACCTAGTAGCAGCCAGTGAAGAGGCAGGGCCAGGAGCTATGGCACGACCCCTGCAACCACAATTAGGTGAATTAGGTGAGTACACACACACACCCGTGAAAGAGGTGTAGGCAGGAACGTAGGTTATACTCGACTGAACCTCTCGACTCTCACCCCCCCTTCATTAACTACCCTCTCCTTCCATCTTACCCCTTCCCTCCCTCCCTCCCTCATTCCCTCCCTCCCTCCCTCCCTCATTCCCCGCCATCATTACTCTGACGTCACCTGACAGGGTTGCAGGTAACGGGTAATATCAACAACTTGAAATCAGTCACTTTGTCTAAATTCTTTGGGTTAACCTAAGTAATTTACACTGTATGATAATTGTACTTATGTTTACCTGTACCTAATTAACTTAATCATGGAGGAACACAAGGTGTCCCGTAGCTCGATTGGTAGCGCACTCAGCTCACACATTGAGGTCCGTGGTTCGATCCCCGGTACGGGTGGAAACATTAGGACATGTTTCCTTAAGACACCTGCTGTCCATGTTCACCTAGCAGTAAAATAGGTACCTGAGTTGCATCTTGGGACAAAACTGACCTAATTTGCGGGAAATGCTCAGCATAACAAGGTACTTTCTACATAGTAGTATGTCATTGATGTCAGCTATGGTCTGTATACCTTGTACTGGTAAAGATTATTATTATTATTATTATTATTATTATTATTATTATTATTATTATTATTATTATTATTATTATTATTATTATTATTATTATTATTATATGACAACAAAAGAGTTAACACAATTCACAAGAAACCCACAAACTGAAACATGGAAACTAGACGATGTTTCGACCCTAACAGAAATAAGTCACTTTGTCTGACTTTTTTTGGGTTATCCTGGAGGTTGTCTACACACCTGCTGCCATGTATGATAATACACCTGCTGCCATGTATGATAATACACCTGCTGCCATGTATGATAATACACCTGCTGCCATGTATGATAATACACCTGCTGCCATGTATGATAATACACCTGCTGCCATGTATGATAATACACCTGCTGCCATGTATTATAATACACCTGCTGCCATGTATGATAATACACCTGCTGCCATGTATTATAATACACCTGCTGCCATGTATTATAATACACCTGCTGCCATGTATTATAATACACCTGCTGCCATGTATGATAATACACCTGCTGCCATGTATTATAATACACCTGCTGCCATGTATTATAATACACCTGCTGCCATGTATTATAATACACCTGCTGCCATGTATGATAATACACATGCTGCCATGTATGATAATACACCTGCTGCCATGTATGATAATACACCTGCTGCCATGTATTATAATACACCTGCTGCCATGTATGATAATACACCTGCTGCCATGTATGATAATACACATGCTGCCATGTATGATAATACACATGCTGCCATGTATGATAATACACCTGCTGCCATGTATTATAATACACCTGCTGCCATGTATGATAATACACCTGCTGCCATGTATGATAATACACATGCTGCCATGTATTATAATACACCTGCTGCCATGTATGATAATACACCTGCTGCCATGTATGATAATACACCTGCTGCCATGTATTATAATACACCTGCTGCCATGTATTATAATACACCTGCTGCCATGTATTATAATACACCTGCTGCCATGTATTATAATACACCTGCTGCCATGTATGATAATACACCTGCTGCCATGTATTATAATCACACTGCTGCCATGTATTATAATACACCTGCTGCCATGTATTATAATACACCTGCTGCCATGTATTATAATACACCTGCTGCCATGTATTATAATACACCTGCTGCCATGTATTATAATACACCTGCTGCCATGTATTATAATACACCTGCTGCCACGTATTATAATACACCTGCTGCCATGTATTATAATACACCTGCTGCCATGTATTATAATACACCTGCTGCCATGTATTATAATACACCTGCTGCCATGTATGATAATACACCTGCTGCCATGTATTATAATACACCTGCTGCCATGTATGATAATCTATGTAACTGTGTTTGTGTATACCTGAATAAACTTACTTACTAATTCCGCTTTCTGAACATAATAATGGTAGCAGGGAGGGTAACACTAGCTACAAGCAGCCTCCACCATGGTAGCAGGAGGGTATCCCCAGCCAACACTGGCTAAAGCAGCCTCTACCATGGTAAGAGTAATCCCAGCCAACACTGGCTAAAGCAGCCTCCACCATGTGCAGGGAGTTAACATGGCACAGCAGCCTGCACCATGTGCAGGAGTAACACTGGCTGCCATGACCTCCACATGTGCATGTATATAATAACCTGCTGCCATGATAAACCGTCCTCACCATGGTGCAGAGTGATATACACTGGCGTATAAATCAGCCTCACCATGTGCAGGTAGAAGTAACACTGGCTCATAGTAGCTCACCATGTGCAGGATAGTAACACTGCTGCTAAAACAGCCTCCACCATGGTAGCAGTGAAGTAACACCTGCTGCTTTTTAAGCATCCTCCACCATGTGTAGCAGGGTGGTAACACTGGCTAAAGCAGCCTCACACCATGGTAGCAGGGAGGGTAACACTAGCTACAAGCAGCCTCCACCATGGTAGCAGGGAGGGTATCCCCAGCCAACACTGGCTACAAGCAGCCTCCACCATGGTAGCAGGGAGGGTATCCCCAGCCAACACTGGCTACAAGCAGCCTCCACCATGGTAGCAGGGAGGGTAACACTGGCTACAAGCAGCCTGCACCATGGTAGCAGGGAGGGTAACACTGGCTACAAGCAGCCTCCACCATGGTAGCAGGGAGAGTAAAACTGGCTACAAGCAGCCTCCACCATGGTAGCAGGGAGGGTAACACTGGCTACAATCAGCCTCCACCATGGTAGCAGGGAGAGTAACACTGGCTACAAGCAGCCTCCACCATGGTAGCAGGGAGGTAACACTGCCAAGCAGCCTCCACCATGGTAGCAGGAGGTAACACTGGCTACAAGCAGCCTCCACCATGGTAGCAGGGGGGTAACACTGGCTACAAGCAGCCTCCACCATGGTAGCAGGGAGGTAACACTGGCTACAAGCAGCCTCCACCATGGTAGCAGGAGGTAACACTGGCTACAAGCAGCCTCCACCATGGTAGCAGGAGGTAACACTGGCTACAAGCAGCCTCCACCATGGTAGCAGGAGGTAACACTAGCTCAGAGCCTCCACCATGGTAGCAGGGAGGTAACACTGGCTACAAGCAGCCTCCACCATGGTAGCAGGAGGTAACACTGGCTACAAGCAGCCTCCACCATGGTAGCAGGAGGAACACTGGCTACAAGCAGCCTCCACCATGGTAGCAGGAGAGTAACACTGGCTACAAGCAGCCTCCACCATGGTAGCAGGGAGGTAACACTGCTACAAGCAGCCTCCACCATTGAGGGAGTAACACTGGCTACAAGCAGCCTCCACCATGGTAGCAGGAGAGTACACTGCTCAAGCAGCCTCCACCATGGTAGCAGGGGTAACACTGGCTACAAGCAGCCTCCACCATGGTAGCAGGAGGTAACACTGGCTACAAGCAGCCTCCACCATGGTGCAGGGAGTAACACTGGCTCAAGCAGCCTCCACCATGGTAGCGAGAGAACACTGGCTACAAGCAGCCTCCACCATGGTAGCAGGAGGTAACACTGGCTACAGCAGCCTCCACCATGGTAGCAGGGGTAACACTGGCTACAAGCAGCCTCCCCATGGTAGCAGGGAGGGTAACACTGCTACAAGAGCCTCCACCATGGTAGCAGGGAGGGTAACACTGGCTCAAGCAGCCTCCACCATGGTAGCAGGGAGAGTAACACTGGCTACAAGCAGCCTCCACCATGGTAGCAGGGAGAGTAACACTGGCTACAAGCAGCCTCCACCATGGTAGCAGGGAGGTAACACTGGCTACAAGCAGCCTCCACCATGGTAGCAGGGAGGTAACACTGGCTACAAGCAGCCTCCACCATGGTAGCAGGGAGGTAACACTGGCTACAAGCAGCCTCCACCATGGTAGCAGGAGAGTAACACTGGCTACAAGCAGCCTCCACCATGGTAGCAGGAGGTAACACTGGCTACAAGCAGCCTCCACCATGGTAGCAGGAGAGTAACACTGGCTACAAGCAGCCTCCACCATGGTAGCAGGAGGTAACACTGGCTACAAGCAGCCTCCACCATGGTAGCAGGGAGCGTAACACTGGCTACAAGCAGCCTCCACCATGGTAGCAGGGAGGGTAACGCTGGCTACAAGCAGCCTCCACCATGGTAGCAGGAGGTAACACTGGCTACAAGCAGCCTCCACCATGGTAGCAGGAGAGTAACACTGCTACAAGCAGCCTCCACCATGGTAGCAGGGAGGTAACACTGGCTACAAGCAGCCTCCACCATGGTAGCAGGAGGTAACACTGCTACAAGCAGCCTCCACCATGGTAGCAGGGAGGTAACACTGCTACAAGCAGCCTCCACCATGGTAGCAGGAGAGTAACACTGGCTCAAGCAGCCTCCACCATGGTAGCAGGGAGGTAACACGGCTCAAGCAGCCTCCACCATGGTAGCAGGGAGGTAACACTGGCTACAAGCAGCCTCCACCATGGTAGCAGGAGAGTAACACTGCTACAAGCAGCCTCCACCATGGTAGCAGGGGAGTAACACTGGCTACAAGCAGCCTCCACCATGGTAGCAGGGAGGTAACACTAGCTACAAGCAGCCTCCACCATGGTAGCAGGAGGTAACACTGGCTACAGCAGCCTCCACCATGGTAGCAGGAGGGTAACACGGCTCAAGCAGCCTCCACCATGGTAGCAGGGAGGTAACACTGGCTAGCAGCCTCCACCATGGTAGCAGGAGGGTAACACTGGCTACAAGCAGCTCCACCATGGGCAGGGAGGGAACACTGCTACAAGCAGCCTCCACCATGGTAGCAGGGGTAACACTGGCTAAGCAGCCTCCACCATGGTAGCAGGGAGTAACACTGGCTACAAGCAGCCTCCACCATGGTAGCAGGGAGGGTAACACTGGCTCAAGCAGCCTCCACCATGGTAGCAGGGAGGGTAACACTGGCTACGCGCCTCCACCATGGTAGCAGGAGGTAACACTGGCTACAAGCAGCCTCCACCATGGTAGCAGGGAGGTAACACTGGCTACAAGCAGCCTCCATGGTAGCAGGGAGGTAACCCCTGGCTCAACAGCCTCCACCATGGTAAGGGAGGTAACACTGCTAGCAGCCTCCACCATGGTAGCAGGGAGGGTAACACTGGCTACAAGCAGCCCCACCATGGTAGCAGGAGAGTAACACTGCTACAAGCAGCCTCCACCATGGTAGCAGGGAGTAACACTGGCTACAAGCAGCCTCCACCATGGTAGCAGGGAGAGTAACACTGGCTACAAGCAGCCTCCACCATGGTAGCAGGGAGAGTAACACTGGCTACAAGCAGCCTCCACCATGGTAGCAGGGAGGGTAACACTGGCTACAAGCAGCCTCCACCATGGTAGCAGGGAGAGTAACACTGGCTACAAGCAGCCTCCACCATGGTAGCAGGGAGAGTAACACTGGCTACAAGCAGCCTCCACCATGGTAGCAGGGAGGGTAACACTGGCTACAAGCAGCCTCCACCATGGTAGCAGGGAGGTAACGTACAAGCAGCTCCACCATGAAGGAGTAACCTGTAGCAGCTCCACCATGGTAGCAGGGAGGGTAACACTGGCTACAAGCAGCCTCCACCATGGTAGCAGGAGGTAACACTGGCTACAAGCAGCCTCCACCATGGTAGCAGGAGGTAACACTGGCTACAAGCAGCCTCCACCATGGTAGCAGGGAAGCAGCACCCCCTGGGGCGCTACAAGCAGCCTCCACCATGATAGCAGGGAGGTAACACTGGCTACAAGCAGCCTCCACCATGGTAGCAGGGAGAGTAACACTGGCTACAAGCAGCCTCCACCATGGAGCAGGGAACACTGGGCAGCCACCATTAGCAGGGAGGGTAACACTGGCTACAAGCAGCCTCCACCATGGTAGCAGGGAGGGTAACACTGGTTACAAGCAGCCTCCACCATGGTAGCAGGGAGGGTAACACTGGTTACAAGCAGCCTCCACCATGGTAGCAGGGAGGGTAACACTGGCTACAAGCAGCCTCCACCATGGTAGCAGGGAGAGTAACACTAGCTACAAGCAGCCTCCACCATGGTAGCAGGGAGAGTAACACTAGCTACAAGCAGCCTCCACCATGGTAGCAGGGAGAGTAACACTGGCTACAGCCTCCACCATGGTAGCAGGGAGGTAACACTAGCTAAACAGCTCCACCATGGTAGCAGGAGGGTAACACTGGCTACAAGCAGCCTCCACCATGGTAGCAGGGAGGGTAACACTGGCTACAAGCAGCCTCCACCATGGTAGCAGGGAGGGTAACACTGGTTACAAGCAGCCTCCACCATGGTAGCAGGGAGGGTAACACTGGCTACAAGCAGCCTCCACCATGGTAGCAGGGAGGTAACACTGGTTACAGCAGCCTCCACCATGGTAGCAGGGAGTGTAACACTGGCTACAAGCAGCCTCCACCATGGTAGCAGGGAGAGTAACACTGGCTACAAGCAGCCTCCACCATGGTAGCAGGGAGGGTAACACTGGCTACAAGCAGCCTCCACCATGGTAGCAGGGAGGGTAACACTGCTACAAGCAGCCTCCACCATGGTAGCAGGGAGGGTAACACTGGTAGCAGCCTCCACCATGGTAGCAGGGAGGGTAACACTGGTTACAGCAGCCTCCATGGTAGGGAGGGTAACACTGGCTACAAGCAGCCTCCACCATGATGTAACTTGACCGACCATGAAGAATAAGTTTCCTGCTGGGAAACTCCATCTTGATGTTGGCTAAGAGCTCTTGATCCAGGAGAATTGGAGCTACCCCCTCTTCCCTCAGGCACCTGTAGTACTATAACGGGTTTACCGCTTCCTCGAGAACCTAATAAATACTAGAATTGTTCTCTGTAATAAAGAATTTAAACCCCACAAAAAATTAATGGAGAGAGAGAGAGAGAGAGAGAGAGAGAGAGAGAGAGAGAGAGAGAGAGAGTAGAGAGAGAGAGAGAGAGAGAGAGAGAGAGAGAGAGAGGAGTGCCAGATGGTATGGTTCAGACCATGTATAGTCTTGAGTGCCAGCCATTCAGAGCCAAGAGTGAGTCTTGGCACTCACACCCCACTCTTCTCATTCTCCACCCCCCCCTTATATCCTCCTCACTCTTCCTCCCACACCTCACTTGTCACTCCTACACCTTTCTCACACACTGAGGTTCGTGGTTCGATCCCCGGTACGGGTGGAAACATTAGGACGTGTTTCCATAAGACACCTGCTGTCCATGGTCACCTAGCAGTAAAATAGGTACCTGGGTGTTAGTGGACTGGTGTGGGTCGCATCCTGGGTGTTAGTGGACTGGTGTGGGTCGCATCCTGGGTGTTAGTGGACTGGTGTGGGTCGCATCCTGGGTGTTAGTGGACTGGTGTGGGTCGCATCCTGGGTGTTAGTGGACTGGTGTGGGTCGCATCCTGGGTGTTAGTGGACTGGTGTGGGTCGCATCCTGGGTGTTAGTGGACTGGTGTGGGTCGCATCCTGGGTGTTAGTGGACTGGTGTGGGTCGCATCCTGAAGACAAAACTTGACCTAATTTTGCGGGAAATGCTCTGCATAACAAGGGTCTTTATGTGTAGTAGTATGTCATTGGTGTCAGCTATGGTCTGTATAAGTTGTATCATGTACTGGTAGGAATAAAAATTATTATTATTATTATTATTATTATTATTATTATTATTATACTCGCACAACTCACTTGTCACCCCCAAACCTCACCTGGTGGGGAAATGGGGTGAAGGAATAGGAGATGATAAACCTGAAGACACGCAGATTCCGGAAATACCAGAAGAAAGAAAAAGGAAAATCTCTCTCCCTCCCTCCCTCACTCTCCTCTCCTCTCTCTCTCTCCTCTCTCTCCTCTCTCTCTTTTCTCTCCTCCTCTCTCTCTCTCTCTCTCTCTCTCTCTCTCTCTCTCTCTCTCTCTCTCTCTCTCTCTCTCTCTCTCTCTCTCTCTCTCTCTCTCTCTCTCTCTCTCATGGGATCTGATCCTTCAAAAGAGGATTATCTCAGGTTAATTAAGGGATCTGGATCGTGTTATCTGCTGTAGTGGTGCCAAGACATATTTGTATGTGCCCAGCCTGGTTGAAAGGTGGGAGGGTCGAGACGCAGCTCCGGGGCCGGATCTACACCTGACACCTGTGTAATGATTGTACTACACGTTGTCTCTATACTTCCCATATATCTATATAATAATAATAATAATAATAATAATAATAATAATAATAATAATAATAATAATAACAATAACAATAACAATAACAATAATAATAATAATAATAATAATAATAATAATTATTATTATTTTCTTATGGTTTCATTATTCCGGGTATCAATAATCAGGTCATTATAGGTCAATAATTAGGTGTAATACCGCCAGGGTTATTATTTTCATGGGGAAGCGCTAAACCTGTATGGTAATGGGTCAGTTGGAGGTGATGAGGCGTGTACACTAGAGTAGGTCCAGTTCCCTGGATCAAGAGCCCTTCACTGGCAACCCCCCCCTTAGTGGCCTGCGGGGTGGCACTCCCCCTCTTCATGGGGTGAGGCGTGTGTGGGGTGAGGCGGGTGTTGGGTGGAGGCGTGTGTGGGGTGAGGCGTGTGTGGATGAGGCGTGTGTGTGTGTGGGTGATTCGTGTGCGTGTGGGTGAGGCAGGCGTGTGTGTGATTCGTGTGGGGGTGAGGCGTGTGTGGGTGAGGCAGGCGTGTGTGTGTGGGTGAGGTGTGTGTGGTGGTGAGGCGTGTGTGTGGGTGAGGCGTGTGTTTATGTGAGGCGTGTGTGTATGAGGCGTGTGTGTGCGTGAGGCGTGTGTGTGGGTGAGGCGTGTGTGGGGGTGAGGCGTGTGTGTGTGTGGGTGAGGCGTGTGTGTGGGTGAGGCGTGTGTGGGGTGAGGTGGTGTGTGGGAGAGGTGTGTGTGGAGGCGTGTGTGGGTGAGGCATGTGTGGGGGTGAGGCGTGTGTGGGTGAGGCGTGTGTGAGGTTGAGGTGGTGTGTGTGGAGAGGAGTGTGTGGGGAGGCGTGTGTGGGTGAGGCATGTGTGGGGGTGAGGCGTGTGTGTGGGTGAGGCGTGTGTGGGGGTGAGGTGGTGTGTGTGGGAGAGGCGTGTGTGGGGGAGGCGTGTGTGGGGGAGGCATGTGTGGGGGTGAGGCGTGTGTGTGGGTGAGGCGTGTGTGGGGGTGAGGTGGTGTGTGTGGAGAGGCGTGTGTGGGGAGGCGTGTGTGGGGAGGCATGTGTGGGGTGAGGCGTGTGTGTGGGTGAGGCGTGTGTGGGGGAGGCATGTGTGGGGGTGAGGCGTGTGTGGGGGTGAGGTGGTGTGTGTGGGAGAGGCGTGTGTGGGGGAGGCGTGTGTGGGGGAGGCATGTGTGGGGGTGAGGCGTGTGTGGGGGAAGGCGTGTGTGGGGGAGGGTGGCACTCAAGCATGTTATTCTTGGCTCTACGGTATAGATGCGCTCTGCGCAGGCTGGCACTGTTGGCACCCTGGCGCAGGATGGCCCTGGCATCCCTCTCCTCTATTTTGGACATCCCGTTGTATGCCCACTGCTTCTGCGCACGCCCACGCCCACTGCGCACGCCCACGCCCACACCAGCCATCTTTAATTACATTACTGGTGTTTTAACTACTCTTCGTCAGTCGTAATCTTGTGCGTTAATAATGTGACGTTTGATGACGCCTCTGGGTATCCTGTACGTCATGACTAAGTCTCCTAGCTGAGTGAAGATCACCGTCTGTGGTTCCTCACAGCTTAAAACATACCCACCTCTGGGAGTCTCCTGCGTCTGTACCCGTGTAACTACCTGTGATCTCCCTCCCTACCTACTACCACAACTACTACTACTTCTGCTACCGGTGCTGTTGATGTATGTTGTGGTAGTCACCTCACAAGCTTCCTCTCATAGTCATTCCTGGCTTCTTTTGTTTTGTGTCGTGTTATTGCGTGGTCACAGGAGGGGTGGTGGTGGCACGGGTGTCAGAGGAGAGGTGGCACTGATGTCAGAGGAGAGGCGGCACTGGTGTCAGAGGAGCGGTGGTGGTGGCACTGATGTCAGAGGAGAGGCGGCACTGGTGTCAGAGGAGGGGTGGTGGCACCAGTGTTCCTCTTCAGTGTTCACTTTTCTTCGTGTTCTACTTTACAGTGGTTATCAGTAGTTGGTGTTGCAACACTGACCAGGTATACATGACACCACACAGTGGTTATCAGTAGTTGGTGTTGCAACACTGACCAGGTATACATGACACCACACAGTGGTTATCAGTAGTTGGTGTTGCAACACTGACCAGGTATACATGACACCACACAGTGGTTATCAGTAGTTGGTGTTGCAACACTGACCAGGTATACATGACACCACACAGTGGTTATCAGTAGTTGGTGTTGCAACACTGACCAGGTATACATGACACCACACAGTGGTTATCAGTAGTTGGTGTTGCAACACTGACCAGGTATACATGACACCACACAGTGGTTATCAGTAGTTGGTGTTGCAACACTGACCAGGTATACATGACACCACACAGTGGTTATCAGTAGCTGGTGTTGCAACACTGACCAGGTATACATGACACCACACAGGGGTGCTGACTGCAGCTTCAGTCAGTCAGTTCACTGCACAACAGACGAAATGTTCACCCAATCAATTTTCCAATTATTGCTTTTGTTTTTCTTATTCCCAGTGGTTGAGACAATACCACCTCCTCCATCGACCCACTCCAACAATCTTCCACTATTTGTGGGAAAAAGAAAACAGTTTATAACCTTCTTCCGGCTCTTGTTTATAACTTACAACTGTGGTGTTATCTAGGTTTAGAACGTTAAAGTCTTCCTTATTTGTTTTATAGTATTCTTTTATGATCTTTGTGATTATCAGATATCTTCTGTTCCCGTTACTTACAAAAGCCTGTGAAGGTATCTATCCTCTCGCTATTCATCACTCTGACCTCCGGTAAACACTGGTGCTGAGTCTTCAAGGTGGTCTCTGGTGCTGAGTCTTCAAGGTGGTCTCTGGTGCTGTCTTCAAGGTGGCCTCTGGTGCTGAGTCTTCAAGGTGACCTCTGGTGCTGAGTCTTCAAAGTGACCTCTGGTGCTGAGTATTCAAGGTGACCTCTGGTGCTGAGTCTGCAAGCTGGTCTCTGGTGCTGAGTCTTCAAGGTGACCTCTGGTGCTGAGTCTTCAAGGTGGTCTCTGGTGCTGAGTCTTCAAGGTGGTCTCTGGTGCTGAGTCTTCAAGGTGATCTCTGGTGCTGAGTCTTCAAGGTGATCTCTGGTGCTGAGTCTTCAAGGTGATCTCTGGTGCTGAGTCTTCAAGCTTTATTTTCATCTCATCTACACACACATGTGTGTCTCGAGGCTGACACTACATTGAAGTTTGTATGCGAGTATGTGATCGCATGATGTCTAAAGTTATCCCCTTCTCAACATCGTATCACATAATTTATATTCTTCACGTTGCCTGTTTCCTTGTTCTATTTCTTCTACTATTCCATCTTCTACTTTCAACCCCCTTCCCCCTCAAAAGGGTATTTTCTTTACATAAAAAAGCAAGCAAGTGTTCCAGTTCCATATCACGAGGGTCACTTAAGTAAGCTGCCTTCTAGCACTCACGAGGGTCACTTAAGTAAGCTGCCTTCTAGCACTCACGAGGGTCACTTAAGTAAGCTGCCTTCTAGCACTCACGAGGGTCACTTAAGTAAGCTGCCTTCTAGCACTCACGAGGGTCACTTAAGTAAGCTGCCTTCTAGCACTCACGAGGGTCACTTAAGTAAGCTGCCTTCTAGCACTCCACTTGATCACACTAAGTCTTCTTTTGTTGCAGATTTTCACTTCTTTGGATTTTCCATTTTCGTGAGATTTTTTTTTACCAGTCGTAAAAGTAATTACTGGAGCAAGCAGTGATCCTTGTGGCACTCCACAGTAACATTACTGGAGCAAGCAGTGATCCTTGTGGCACTCCACAGTAACATTACTGGAGCAAGCAGTGATCCTTGTGGCACTCCACAGTAACATTACTGGAGCAAGCAGTGATCCTTGTGGCACTCCACAGTAACATTACTGGAACAAACAGTGATCCTTGTGGCACTCCACAGTAACATTACTGGAACAAACAGTGATCCTTGTGGCACTCCACAGTAACATTACTGGAGCAAGCAGTGATCCTTGTGGCACTCCACAGTAACATTACTGGAGCAATCAGTGATCCTTGTGGCACTCCACAGTAACATTACTGGAGCAAGCAGTGATCCTTGTGGCACTCCACAGTAACATTACTGGAACAAACAGTGATCCTTGTGGCACTCCACAGTAACATTACTGGAACAAACAGTGATCCTTGTGGCACTCCACAGGTAACATCACCTATGGCAATATTTCCATCTTATCTCTCTTGGTATTTTTTCTCCATAAATCAAATCTCCGAATCACACAAAACGTTGATCTTCCAGCTCAGTGTCCCACTAGCAACACTACTGGATGCTTCTCTGAAGTTTGAGTAAATCCAGGTCAGTGTCTGACGCTCGCCATGGGGTTTAAATCCCACCCGTTCCGTGGTCAGTTTGTTCATTCCTATCTTTCCTGTTTAACTATGTGATAATCCCGCCATTATAGACTCAACACGCACACCTTGCTGGTCTCCATATCTGCCGTCTCTGTATTCCACTGTTGAAGATTACGACACATGTGTAGTAGTTGGGTGCCATTGTTGATGAAACGTTTCACCTACACGGTAGACTTCTTCAGTCAAATACAGAGGCAACAGTAGTAATAATGTTATCTGTGGAGTGCCACAAGGATCACTGTTTGCTCCAGTAATGTTATCTGCGGAGTGCCACAAGGATCACTGCTTGCTCCAATAATGTTATCTGCGGAGTGCCACAAGGATCACTGTTTGCTCCAGTAATGTTATCTGTAGAGTGCCACAAGGATCACTGCTTGCTCCAGTAATGTTATCTGCGGAGTGCCACAAGGATCACTGTTTGCTCCAGTAATGTTATCTGCGGAGTGCCACAAGGATCACTGCTTGCTCCAGTAATATTAGTCCATATACCTTGGAAAAATAGTATTTGAAGTGGTCACTCCAAGTGTTGTTCCTAGTATGTAGGCGAAAGTTTCGGAATAAAGATAGCAAAGTGTTACATACGTCTTACTTATAGTACGGTGAGCTGTTTAGAAGCACCACTCTTCTCTTCACAGACTTCATTCACTTTTCTCTAACGGAGTTTTCCAGAGCATTTACCACACACTTCTTTACGAGAAAACTGTTGTGGTGAAGATCCATCTCCCTCTCCCTTCACTGACAGGTCGACACACTTCTCCTTTATACACACACAACCCGCACATATAAAAGAGAGGAGCTTACGACGACGGTCCTCTGTCTCTGTGTGTTAGTGTGACTTTGTAAATGGTCCAAGTCGGGCCGAAACGTCGTCGTAAGCTCCTCTCTTTTATATGTGCGGGTTGTGTGTGTATTGTTCCAGTCACGGTATTGTGCCTTTTTTGTTATTCTCCTTTATAAATTGGCAGCAGCAAATTAAGTTTCTGGTAATATCTTGACAGTTTCCCAGAACTCAAAATTTAGGTGTCCATACAACATATTTTTTTTTTTGTATGTGACCCAGGGCGAGCTCTCGTTTTTGATGGGTATTCAACACTACGTTGTTTACTATCTGGCTGTTGTAATCGTCAGCATTTCATCTGGGTTTTGTATGTTCACATCTTCGTTACTTCAAGTTCTCTGCAGACTTACATTGCCACTACACACTTGTGTGTGTGTACTCACCTAGTTGTGGTTGCTGGGGTCGATTCACAGCTCCTGGCCCCGCCTCTTCACTGGCCGCTACTCGGTCACTCTTCTCGCTCCATGAGCTTTATCATACCTCTTCTTAAAGCTATGTATGGATCCTGCCTCCACCACATCTCTTCCCAGACTATTCCACTTCCTGACAACTCTGTGACTGAAGAAATACTTCCTAACATCGTCTGTATGAAAGCAGTTAAAAAAACTTTATTTCTTCCCCATAATTTCGATAATTTAAGAGTTTTTCTTCTATATAAACGATAGACGCTCAGACAGCCCTGTCTGTGACCAAGCTTTCCTGTGGAGTACCTGTTCAAGCAGGCTGTTGCTGTTAGCGACCCGCTGTTCACTCTCTATTTACACTAATGCTAAGGTAAGAACTGAATCAGTAGGGATTATGAGGGATGGGGCACGGTAGATAATAAGGTTTGATCCGAGGAGGTAGAGGACAGCTGCAGTTACTCGACATCAAGGTACCCCGTTCCACCCCCTTCCTTGATGGTGGGGGGCGTGGTGGGGAGGTGGGGGTGGTTGGGGGATATATATCGGGTGTCACCTAAGGTATGACTCACCTACAGTGGTGGACCTGCACACACCGTGTACCCGCTACTAGTACCCGCTACTAGTACCCGCTACTAGTACCCGCTACTAGTACCCGCTACTAGTACCCGCTACTAGTACCCGCTACTAGTACCCGCTACTAGTACCCGCTACTAGTACCCGCTACTAGTACCCGCTACTAGTACCCGCTACTTGTACCCGCTACTAGTACCCGCTACTAGTACCCGCTACTAGTACCCGCTACTAGTACCCGCTACCTTGTACCCCCCTACATGTATTCACTACATGTACCGTCTCTTGTACTTTCCTGAGTTCAACTGACCTTCCGAAGGTCCCTCAGGGGCTCTCCGAGGGCCCGCTAAAGGCTTTCAGAGGGTCTCTCAGGGGCCCACATCTTCAAAGGTTTCAGAGCCCAGTCTGGGCCCATAACATTGTTGAGGGCCCCTCTGACCAGTAGTGGCAATCTTGCTCAAGTAACCAACTAGTCTCAACACCTTCCTGAAGGCACTGAGGGGACGTCAGGCTGGGTACTGAGGGGACGTCAAGCTGGGTACTGAGGGGACGTCAAGCTGGGTACTGAGGGGACGTCAGGCTGGGTACTGAGGGGACGTCAATCTGGGTACTGAGGGGACGTCAAGCTGGGTACTGAAAAAAATGTCAAGCTGGGTACTGATTGAATGTCAAGCTGGGTACTGAGGGGACGTCAAGCTGGGTACTGATTGAATGTCAAGCTGGGTACTGAGGGAATGCCACGCTGGGTACTGAGGAAATGTCAAGCTGGGTACTGAGGGGACGTCAAGCTGAGTACTGAGGGAATGTCAAGCTGGGTACTGAGGGGACGTCAAGCTGGGTACTGAATGAATGTCAAGCTGGGTACTGAGGGGACGTCAAGCTAGGTACTGAATGAATGTCAAGCTGGGTACTGAGGGGACGTCAAGCTGGGTACTGAGGGAACGTCAAGCTGGGTACTGAGGGAATGTCAAGCTGGGTACTGAGGGGACGTCAAGCTGAGTACTGAGGGAATGTCAAGCTGGGTACTGAGGGGACGTCAAGCTGGGTACTGAATGAATGTCAAGCTGGGTACTGAGGGGACGTCAAGCTAGGTACTGAATGAATGTCAAGCTGGGTACTGAGGGGACGTCAAGCTGGGTACTGAGGGAACGTCAAGCTGGGTACTGAGGGAATGTCAAGCTGGGTACTGAGGGGACGTCAAGCTGAGTACTGAGGGAATGTCAAGCTGGGTACTGAGGGGACGTCAAGCTGAGTACTGAAGGGACGTCAAGCTGGTTACTGAGGGGACGTCAAGCTGGGTACTGAGGGAACGTCAAGCTGGGTACTGAGGGGACGTCAAGCTGGGTACTGAGGGGACGTCAAGCTGGGTACTGAGGAACGTCAAGCTGGGTACTGAGGGAACGTCAAGCTGGTTACTGAGGGGACGTCAAGCTGGGTACTGAGGGAACGTCAAGCTGGGTACTGAGGAACGTCAAGCTGGGTACTGAGGGGACGTCAAGCTGGGTACTGAGGGAACGTCAAGCTGGGTACTGAGGGAACGTCAAGCTGGGTACTGAGGGGACGTCAAGCTGGGTACTGAGGGAACGTCAAGCTGGGTACTGAGGGAACGTCAAGCTGGGTACTGAGGGACGTCAAGCTGGGTACTGAGGGAATGTCAAGCTGGGTACTGAGGGGACGTCAAGCTGGAGTACTGAAGGGACGTCAAGCCGGGTACTGAGGGACGTCAAGCTGGGTACTTCCAGACTTGGGAGAGGTTCGTACCCAGTTACTCTCGTTAGAACAATAACTGCTTAGATTCACTTCCAAAAACTCACAAAAATATATGACAAATGTGGTAAGTTACAGGAATAAAAAAAAGTCTGACAAGAACTTGTAAATCCCTCAGTACTACACACTACACCTTGTAAATCCCTCAGTACTACACACTACACCTTGTAAATCCCTCAGTACTACACACTACACCTTGTAAATCCCTCAGTACTACACACTACACCTTGTAAATCCCTCAGTACTACACACTACACCTTGTAAATCCCTCAGTACTACACACTACACCTTGTAAATCCCTCAGTACTACATACTAGAACTTGTAAATCCGTCAGTATATCTATGATGGAACGTTTGATGGGTCATACAGCACCTGGGAGGGAGGGAAGGGGAGGTAATCAGGTTTGATGCAAGGGAGGAGAGGGCGACTCTCAGTAACAACATCAGGAGTGCCCAAGTCCTTAGTACAAACTCATCCCAAGAGACAGTAGTCAGGCTGTCATACCCTTGATGCTGGGCTCTTGATCCTGAGGACTTGTCCGTTCCTTGGATCCAACCTGTATGCTTCCCGTTCCGCCCAGGAGCTGTATATGACCCCCACACTGATTTAGCGCTCCCCCGCTCGTTAAAAGGCACGTAAGTCCCCCCAGGCTTTTAATAATACGCTCATGTTTTCAGTATAATCTACCTTATCCGTAATTACTATCGCATTTGCTTTGTCTGTTTCGTAAGGTGAAGTCCAGGATCTTAATTCATGGTATAACTTAACAAATCTTTGATGATAATTGTTGTTGTAGAGGTGTGAACGCAGCTCACACCTCTACAACAACAATTATCATCAAAGATTTGTTAAGTTATACCATGAATTAAGATCCTGGACTTCACCTTACGAAACAGACAAAGCAAATGCGATAGTAATTATGGATAACATAGATTATAGTGGAAAAACGAGCACGTTATTAGAAGACAGGGGTACTTACGTGCTCGTTAACACTTGAGTCCTCTCGTTATTAGTGCACTCCAGCCAGTGTTGGTCCCGCCCACACTCTTAGTAACACTGTTACTCTCCTGGATGGGCGGCGGCCACACGCCCACGACCCGCCCTCATGGTGTTGCAGTCACTTATAATGAGTCTTCTGATAGTCGGTGAGGCGCAGCATGAGGGGAGCAGCAGTGTTAACGAGGGGAGCAGCAGTGTTAACGAGGGGAACCACACAGGTGGCCGGTATCGCTCTTAACGAGGGGAACCACTGAGGACCAATTGTCATAATTAACGAGGTTAATTACCAAGGCGCCGACTAACGAGGGGAGGCACTGAGGCGCCGACTAACGAGGGGAGGCACTGAGGTACTTCACAGCAGCAACAGTTAACGAAGGATCTTCACTAAGGTGCCACACATATGTGGAGAGGCACCAGATACCTGGCCGACCACTTAGACGGTGCCGCAGGCGACGAGAGGGGAAGCACTTAGAGCGTGTGCCGCAGGCGACGAGAGGGGAAGCACTTAGAGCGTGTGCCGCAGGCGACGAGATGGTTGGAAGAAAAACCCACTTAAATAGCGTGTGCCGCAGGCAACGAGGGGTTAGCACTAGCGAGCCGCAGCAGCTGCGTCAGTACACACAAGAGAGAGAGAGAGAAGGACACACGGCGTACCTAGGAGCGCTGGGCCTGCCTTGCGGAGTGCCGGGAGGAGACTGACACCAGTGCCAGCGAGATACTCCTAACTTAGCTTCCACTAGCCCAGCACAGAGCCAAGATCACCTTACTTTGCCCCAAACGGGCACTGGTGCCACACGCGTCCCCCCCTGCCCCCCTCACGGGCACTGGTGCCACACGCACCCCTCCCTGCTTACCCCTCACGGGCACTTGCCAGGGAAGTTGACAGGAAGTAAAGTTGGCGACGCTGTAGATGAAGATGTGTGTGTGTGTGTGTGTGTACTTTACCCCTCACATGCCCACACACCAACGTTGCTTCCCCTTCCTGCCCTGTCTTTCCCCTCTCTCATCCACCCTATTCCCCCACAAACAACCTGTTCCCCTCAACCAACCCGTTCCCCTCAACCAACCTGTTCCCCTCACCCAACATGTTCCCCTCACCCAACCTGTTCCCTTCACCCAACATGTTCCCCTCACCCAACATGTTCCCCTCAACCAACATGTTCCCCTCACCCAACATGTTCCCCTCACCCAACCTGTTCCCTTCACCCAACATGTTCCCCTCACCCAACATGTTCCCCTCAACCAACATGTTCCACTCACCCAACATATTCCCCTCACCCAACATGTTCCCCTTTTCTAACCAGTTCCCCTCATCTAACCTGTCCTAGTTTCCCCTCACCTGTGTGCCTCATTGCTCACTGCCCACCACACTGCTGACACTGCCCACCACACTGCTGACACTGCCCACCACACTGCTGACACTGCCCACCACACTGCTGACACTGCCCACCACACTGCTGACACTGCCCACCACACTGCTGACACTGCCCACCACACTGCTGACACTGCCCACCACACTGCTGACACTGCCCACCACACTGCTGACACTGCCCACAGTATCTGAATTATACAGATACTTATCACAAGTTCAGAATCACTTAGAGTCAGTTAACATTAACTTTAACAATACAATATAACGTCTACTGAAAGGCAAAAAGTTAAATAATTAAAAGATTCATGACTACAAAGCCATCTCTACCATGTATTATGTTTTAATTAAGACAGATAAACCAGGTAATCCAGCCAGATCCATTATTATCTCTATAGGTTCAGTCTCCCACAAATTATCCAAATGTTTAGTAGATATATTGAGCCCAAATGTTGATAAAGTTTCTAACTTTAATGTCAAGAATAATGTCGATTTAGTTGATAAATTAAGCTCCATGACTGACTTAATTACAGTATGGTTAGTTTTGATGTCACTTTGATTACAAAAGTTCCAGTTGACGCCTCAGTTTCCAATCCGAAAATTTCAGAAATTACGATTTACATTGATGGTGGCAACGATCTTTGAGCTTATAAAACTTTGTATTGTTGATGCAAAGTTTGTGTTTAATGGTGAGTTGTATGTTCAGAAGTTTGGTATAAAACTTTGTATTGTTGATGCAAAGTTTGTGTTTAATGGTGAGTTGTATGTTCAGAAGTTTGGTATGGCAATGGGAAATCCTCTCTCACCAGTCCTTGGTAATTCATTATGGTCAAACTGGAAAAAGCCTTGAACTAAGATTACAATATAAATATAACATTAGAAGTAGATAAGAGTCTAATGCTCTGTTTTTTTCATGTGAGAAATTTTAATCACCCAGTTGATTTTCAAAAGGCCATGAAGGTTGTATCAAGCAAGTCTGTGGCTGAGCCAAATATAATCGAATAAATTTCCATAAAAAAATAGTAGTGATTGAGATATAAATATTAGTTCAGGGTTATATAAAATAGATTAAGCTATAATAGAATTTGTAAGGAATTAAAATTATGGCTGACATGTCACTCATAACTTTTACTGGGTCATGAGTGAGGTGACATCTCAGCCTTATAAGTCTTCTCTTCTATTATTATTTATTATTTTCCTTGATAATGTGCGAAATAACGAAAGTGCTGGGAATTTCACTATTTTTTTTCACTTTTCTTATTTTCCATATTATGATAACACCTGTTTACCACTTGTTACCACTGTGTAACGTTGTGTTACCACTGTGTAACGTTGTGTTACCACTGTGTAACGTTGTGTTCCCACTGTCTAACGTTGTGTTCCCACTGTGTAACGTTGTGTTCCCACTGTGTAACGTTGTGTTCCCACTGTGTAACGTTGTTACCACTGTGTAACGTTGTGTTACCACTGTGTAACGTTGTTACCACTGTGTAACGTTGTGTTACCACTGTGTAACGTTGTGTTCCCACTGTGTAACGTTGTGTTCCCACTGTGTAACGTTGTGTTACCACTGTGTAACGTTGTGTTCCCACTGTGTAACGTTGTGTTCCCACTGTGTAACGTTGTGTTCCCACTGTGTAACGTTGTGTTCCCACTGTGTAACGTTGTGTTCCCACTGTGTAACGTTGTGTTCCCACTGTGTAACGTTGTGTTCCCACTGTGTAACGTTGTTACCACTGTGTAACGTTGTTACCACTGTGTAACGTTGTTACCACTGTGTAACGTTGTTACCACTGTGTAACGTTGTTACCACTGTGTAACGTTGTTACCACTGTGTAACGTTGTTACCACTGTGTAACGTGTATGTGTAACGTTCACTGTGTAACGTTTGTTACCACTGTGTAACGTTGTTACCACTGTGTAACGTTGTGTTCCACTGTGTAACGTTGTTACCACTGTGTAACGTTGTTACCACTGTGAACGTTGTGTTCCACTGTGTAACGTTGTGTTCCACTGTGTAACGTTGTGTTCCCACTGTGTAACGTTGTTACCACTGTGTAACGTTGTGTTACCACTGTGTAACGTTGTGTTACCACTGTGTAACGTTGTGTTCCCACTGTGTAACGTTGTTACCACTGTGTAACGTTGTTACCACTGTGTAACGTTGTTACCACTGTGTAACGTTGTGTTACCACTGTGTAACGTTGTTACCACTGTGTAACGTTGTTACCACTGTGTAACGTTGTGTTACCACTGTGTAACGTTGTGTTACCACTGTGTAACGTTGTTACCACTGTGTAACGTTGTTACCACTGTGTAACGTTGTGTTACCACAGTGTAACGTTGTTACCACTGTGTAACGTTGTTACCACTGTGTAACGTTGTGTTCCCACTGTGTAACGTTGTTACCACTGTGTAACGTTGTTACCACTGTGCAACGTTGTGTTCCCACTGTGTAACGTTGTGTTCCCACTGTGTAACGTTGTTACCACTGTGTAACGTTGTGTTCCCACTGTGTAACGTTGTGTTCCCACTGTGTAACGTTGTGTTCCCACTGTGTAACGTTGTGTTCCCACTGTGTAACGTTGTGTTCCCACTGTGTAACGTTGTGTTCCCACTGTGTAACGTTGTGTTCCCACTGTGTAAGGTTGTTACCACTGTGTAACGTTGTTACCACTGTGTAACGTTGTGTTACCACTGTGTAACGTTGTGTTCCCACTGTGTAACGTTGTTACCACTGTGTAACGTTGTGTTACCACTGTGTAACGTTGTGTTACCACTGTGTAACGTTGTGTTACCACTGTGTAACGTTGTGTTACCACTGTGTAACGTTGTGTTCCCACTGTGTAACGTTGTGTTCCCACTGTGTAACGTTGTGTTCCCACTGTGTAACGTTGTTACCACTGTGTAACGTTGTGTTACCACTGTGTAACGTTGTGTTCCCACTGTGTAACGTTGTGTTCCCACTGTGTAACGTTGTGTTACCACTGTGTAACGTTGTGTTCCCACTGTGTAACGTTGTGTTCCCACTGTGTAACGTTGTGTTCCCACTGTGTAACGTTGTGTTCCCACTGTGTAACGTTGTGTTACCACTGTGTAACGTTGTGTTCCCACTGTGTAACGTTGTGTTACCACTGTGTAACGTTGTGTTACCACTGTGTAACGTTGTGTTACCACTGTATAACGTTGTGTTACCACTGTATAACGTTGTGTTCCCACTGTGTAACGTTGTGTTACCACTGTGTAACGTTGTGTTACCACTGTGTAACGTTGTGTTACCACTGTGTAACGTTGTGTTACCACTGTGTAACGTTGTGTTACCACTGTGTAACGTTGTGTTACCACTGTATAACGTTGTGTTACCACTGTATAACGTTTTGTTACCACTGTATAACGTTGTGTTCCCACTGTGTAACGTTGTGTTCCCACTGTGTAACGTTGTGTTCCCACTGTGTAACGTTGTGTTCCCACTGTGTAACGTTGTGTTCCCACTGTGTAACCACGTATACTAGGGCAGCAACACACTGCTGATGTACCCAAGTGTTGATCAATTAGACACACGCGGAACACTTGGGTGTCTTTACTAAAGAAACGTTTCGCCACACAGTGGCTTCATCAGTCCTATACAAAGTATGGTGACGAACAGAAGGAGTTTGAGGTAATCAGTCCCTCAGCCTGGAGTCGATGTAATCAATCTTTTCAAGATTGATGGACTGATTACATCGACTTATCGGTTCTCCGAACCATTCACCAATGCAATCATCTTTTGTCGAATTAAAAACAAAAGTCTCTCCTCTCTCTCTCTCTCCTTCATCACCCACCTGACCACTACCTCTCCCACCTATGCCTCCCTCCCTTTCCCCTCTATCCATACCTTCCTTCCTTCTCTAGCAGCCTCCTTCCTTCTATATAAAGCACACACGAGTCTATATAACCAGTCATCATGTCACAGAACATGCTAATTTACACCCAGACGTCAGCACCTGATATAGCAGTGGTGAGGGTAGGGGTGATGAGGGGGAGGGGTGATGAGGGGAAGGGGTAGAAGACGGATAAATGAAGTAAGGGACGATACATGCAAGAGAGATGGGATTAAGAATGGTGTGTGAGAGAGGGAGGGAGAGAGAGAGAGAGATGGAGGGAAGGAGTCGTCTCCATGCACAGTAATTACTGACTCAACCTTGACCCCCCTAGCACCTAGCTCCTAGCACACCCCCTTCCCAGCTCCTACCCTCACCTGGCCACCACCCTCCTAGCAGCCTCACCAGTACTCGGGAATGACGGTCTCAAGGTAATTCTCAAGTAATAGTTAATCCAGCTCAGCTGGAACGAAAGCCTTGGAAGCTTACCAGAACTTGAAGTGTCAGCTTCACACCCACCATGGTACACTTCACACCACTTCTCACCATGGTACACTTCACAGCACTTCTCACCATGGTACACTTCACAGCACTTCTCACCATGGTACACTTCACACCACTTCTCACCATGGTACACTTCACAGCACTTCTCACCATGGTACACTTCACAGCACTTCTCACCATGGTACACTTCACAGCACTTCTCATCATGGTACACTTCACAGCACTTCTCTCCATGGTACACTTCACAGCACTTCTCACCATGGTACACTTCACACCACTTCTCACCATGGTACACTTCACACCACTTCTCACCATGGTACACTTCACACCACTTCTCACCATGGTACACTTCACAGCACTTCTCACCATGGTACACTTCACACCACTTCTCACCATGGTACACTTCACAGCACTTCTCACCATGGTACACTTCACACCACTTCTCACCATGGTACACTTCACAGCACTTCTCACCATGGTACACTTCACACCACTTCTCACCATGGTACACTTCACACACTTCTCACCATGGTACACTTCCACAGGACTTCTCACCATGGTACACTTCACAGCACTTCTCACCATGGTACACTTCACACCACTTTCCCACCATGGTACACTTCACAGCACTTCTCACCATGGTACACTTCACAGCACGTCTCACCATGGTACACTTCACAGCACTTCTCATCATGGTACACTTCACAGCACTTCTCACCATGGTACACTTCACACCACTTCTCACCATGGTACACTTCACAGCACTTCTCATCATGGTACACTTCACAGCACTTCTCACCATGGTACACTTCACAGCACTTCCACTACATGGTACATTCACACCACTTCTCACATGGTACCTTCACAGCACTTCTCACCATGGTACACTTCACAGCACTTCTCACCATGGTACACTTCACAGCACTTCTCACCATGGTACACTTCACAGCACTTCTCATCATGGTACACTTCACAGCACTTCTCATCATGGTACACTTCACAGCACTTCTCATCATGGTACACTTCACAGCACTTCTCATCATGGTACACTTCACAGCACTTCTCACCATGGTACACTTCACACCACTTCTCACCATGGTACACTTCACAGCACTTCTCATCATGGTACACTTCACAGCACTTCTCACCATGGTACACTTCACACACTTCTCACCATGGTACACTTCACACCACTCTCACCATGGTACACTTCACAGCACTTCTCACCATGGTACACTTCACACACTTCTCATCATGGTACACTTCACAGCACTTCTCATCATGGTACACTTCACAGCACTTCTCATCATGGTACACTTCACAGCCTTCACATGGTACTCACCACTTCCTGGTACACTTCACACACTTCTCATCATGGTACACTTCACACACTTCTCACCATGGTACACTTCACACCACTTCTCACCATGGTACACTTCACAGGACTTCTCACCATGGTACACTTCACAGCACTTCTCACCATGGTACACTTCACACCACTTCTCACCATGGTACACTTCACACCACTTCTCACCATGGTACACTTCACAGCACTTCTCACCATGGTACACTTCACACCACTTAATCAGCAAATTTATAATTCTGAGAAAAATCTCATACTGAGAAAAACAAGAGAAACATATAAGAATACTATAGTTTACTTCACTAATAATGCTAAATATGAGAACTACGTGATAAACAGCAAGATGCCACTGAAAAACAATTAAGAGGCACAATACCGTGACTGGAACAATACCGTGACTGGAACAATACCGTGACTGGAACAATATTCAAATTAACCCGGGTTATTCGTGTATTATACCAGTGATACATGGATATCTGGGGAGGAAATAACGTTGTATGGAGATTTTAGATTTAGATTTTGCCACCGAAGTGGCTAGTTTATTGTGCACCTCATATCCATCCTGTGGAGGGTAGAGCAGGCACTTATGGATACACAATAGGCCTAGGAACTAGGCCCCAAAAGGGTTAACAGGAGTATATCTGGATTTATATCTACAGTTCACTTATCTGTTATAAGTAAATTTAGAAAAATTGTTTAGTATATCTGGTATCTTATTTTCATTAATAAGATATCTTGACATGTTATATAGGTTATTATACTGTCTATCTCTATATTCCTCATTAAGTGGACAATTAAGCACATAGTGTTCAAGACAATGACCATAGGGTTGGCTACATACTTTGCATTTGGTTTGATCATCATGTGTGTTTCTTCCAGACTGCCAGAAGTACTTGTAGCCAAGCCTAGACCTGGTCACTACATTGCAAGTTGTTCCATAAACGTACTTATCTACGTTCATGTTATCATAGTGGGTTATAGATCTACTCAGGCTGGAGGAGAGTTGTTGCAATGATCTTTTATACAACTATAAGAGGTTAAAATACAACTAGCATTAAGTTTCATTGGGCAGACCATTGCAGCTGCTGTCATTCTTCACATGGGACGTTCTGCACCCATTTCTTAGGTTGTCTCTGTAAAACAGGTCTCCGAAGACCGTAGACGTTTAGCAAGGTCTGTGACCAAGGCTCTTGTGCTCTGTTTTCTGTGTAAGTCTGTTAGCCGGTCCTCTCACGGCCAAGACTCGGCTCCTGTCTGTCTAACTCGTTCCCCAATAATGAAGGCACAAGGAACTAGTCTATTACATCCTCCTTACATCTCATCTGAAGAGGATGGAAAGAGATGGGGCAGAATCACAAGACATTAACCCCCTTAGTGGAATACTTGACGATATCCCCATTCCCTTACGGAAGTCTCTCAACCTGAAGTCTCTCAACCTGGATGGATACCGTACTCAGTACGGTATCCATCCAGTGTAATGGAATGTGACAGAGGGAACATAGCTGGAACTAGATCCCACTTTGTAATAGTTGTATAGGAAATATTGTTCCAAACACTGAACTCATCCACTAAGTAGGTGCTAGTATAACATAGTCCACACAATAGTCTTTTGAGCACTCTTCCCCCTCGTGTTGAACTATCCAGTGACTATTCTCTATCCTTCCCTCAAACCCTCCACCTGCTAGCCCCTAGTCTTCTCCTAGCCCCTAGTCTTCTCCTAGCCCCTAGTCTTCTCCTAGCCCCTCAACATCTGAATAAAACCCTCACCTTCTAAGCAACTTAAGATCACTAAACTAAGTTAGGCAAGACAAAGTTTACACAGGTAAAGTTAGGCAAGGTAATGCTAGGTAAGGTAGGATAGGTAATGAAGAATAGGTAAGGTAGGATAGGTAAGGTAGGATAGGCTTAGTTACTAACAGTTTACATAGGTTATATATTAAAAAACAAACTAGAGTAATTAAAACAAATGAACCTCGAGGCTGACACGCAGATATTTAAAAATAAATTTTGCATATAAATTGAAACAGAGGTCATCTGAGGTCATTCCATAGTAACAGAGGTCATCAGGGGTCATTCCAGAACAAGAGAGGTCATTACCGTGCAACAGAGGTAATCTGGGGTCATTCCCGTGCAACAGGCATCATTCTTGTGCAACAGAGGTCATCTGAAGTCCTTCCCAGGCAACAGAAGTTATTCTCGTGCAACGGAGGTCATCTGAGGTCATTCCCGTGCGACAGAGGTCATCTGAGGTCATTCCTGTGCAACAGAGGTCATCTGAGGTCATTCCCGTGAAACAGAGGTCAACAGTCAATGGGTGTCAAGGCTTGTGAGGCTAACGAAGACTTGACACTTATTTGTACTAATTCCTGACGTTCCATAACCCGTTGTTGTGACAGTTAGAACACATTGACACTTATAATAATAATAATAATAATAATAATAATAATAATAATAATAATAATAATAATAATTATAATTATAATAATAATTATAATAATAATAATTATAATTTGTTTATTTTTTATAATTCATATTTTTGTTGTTGTATGTAAGACCTTTATTATTATTATTGTTACGAAACCATTAATTTCACTTATTATTCCGTGTCGTTTAATGGAGAGAGACAGGGAAAGAGAGAGAGAGAGTAAGAGACAAGGAAAGAGAGAGAGAGTAAGAGACAGGGAAAGAGAGAGAGAGTAAGAGACAGGGAAAGAGAGAGAGAGTAAGAGACAGGGAAAGAGAGAGTAAGAGACAGGGAAAGAGAGAGAGAGTAAGAGACAGGGAAAGAGAGAGAGAGAGTAAGAGACAGGGAAAGAGAGAGAGAGTAAGAGACAGGGAAAGAGAGAGAGAGTAAGAGACAGGGAAAGAGAGAGAGAGTAAGAGACAGGGAAAGAGAGAGTAAGAGACAGGGAAAGAGAGAGAGAGTAAGAGACAGGGAAAGAGAGAGAGAGAGTAAGAGACAGGGAAAGAGAGAGAGAGAGTAAGGAGTGAGAGATGTTATCATCCCAGGATATTATGTCATCTTAAAGATGTTGCTAGTATAATAATGTGTCCGGTTCAGCTGCTGCTACTGGTACTACTGCTGCTGCTGCTGCTACTGGTACTACTGTTCCTTTCTGACCTCTCTGTCTCAGTGCACAATCAAGGTCACTGCTCCTCCAGCAGGGTAAATGTCAGTGGGGAAGCAGGGGTAGGAGAGGGGAGGAGGTGAGGTGCCCGCATTCCACACACCTGCATTCCATATAGGTGCACACCAGACGGACATTCCAGCCAAGTTTATTCCACACACACACACACACAAACACACACACACACACACGTGTTTAAGACAGGTGTCCTTAAGATTGGAGGAGGCAGTGCAGATGTAGTATGTGTATAGCAGACTTAGCATGTGTCTAGTACACACAGCTAAGGGAAACATGTGTCATATAGACTGCTGCATACATATCTAATACGCACATTCACTCACACATGTGACACGTGCATTCACTCCAGCAAGTGAAACCTGTTCATTCACGTACATGAAGACCAGTCATACACAACAAGACACACACATGGCGGTGTATGTCTCCCAGTGTATACACACTATTTACTTGTGACGTGCAGACTTAATGACCCTCGTCTAGTAGATAGCTTTTCCAGCCACTTAACCATCCTCACGTCCACTTAACCATGTGACAGATACAAATGGTATGCCACACCTAGATAAGAATACAGAAATGGAAATAAGACTGTATATTTCGACTCAGAACGTGAGTCCTCTTCAGCAGGACGACCCACTGCGAGAACCAGAGTATTGTATACACGGGTGTCAACACAAAGTGATCTTCGTTAAGTGAACATTCTACTGAGGATGACTCCAGGTGGGAGTCGAAATATATAGTCCCATTTCCCGTATGATACGATGGTTTTACTGAGACGAGTGACATTTAGGTGTACTTGCTAAAAACCCGCAGTTTTGCAGAGCATTTCGGGCAACATACTCTCAACATGTGGGATACTTTACAGCATTTACAATTGATTATCATGCTTTTGTTATCATCGTGCGACGTGTATACTAATGAACATTAGTCCCACATGTTGATATCTCATACCAAACATGAGGGAAGAGGAACCAGCAGACAGTCTTGACGATACGCCTCCAAGTGCACCACACACAAGGACCTTATATCCAACATAAACACAACATATACGAAGCTACACACAGTAAATCAGTCACCAAAGACGTGTGTGTGTAAGCAGGTCATATACAATGCGCCAGAAAAAAAAAAATCAACTTAGATACGAGGTTATAAGAGCCATATATAGCTCGGGGAAGGTAGGAGGTGTGTGGGTGAGTATCTGCCAAGCCTCGCCACCAACTTAGCCGTACAGCAAATGGGTGAATTCAGAAATAACTTTTCAAGTCCACAGAAGCCCGCCACCCACTGCCGCCACCCACTGCCGCCACCCACTGCCGCCACCCACTCACTCACACTTCCTCATTGCTGCTTCTACCGTGGCCTACCTTCACACCGATTTGGATTTAGCATTTCTTGTTAAATGTAATAAATAGATGATGCACTCACTGCTGGATACTAGTGAGGTATGTCTTGTATCCAGGGGTCACTGTAGGATACTCGTGAGCTATGTCTTGTATCCAGGGGTCACTGTAGGATACTCGTCGTTTTTTAAGGGGCCTTCAGTGTCTTGTATCCAGGGGTCACTGTAGGATACTCGTGAGCTATGTTTTGTATCCAGGGGTCACTGTAGGATACTCGTGAGCTATGTCTTGTATCCAGGGGTCACTGTAGGATACTCGTGAGCTATGTCTTGTATTCAGGGGTCACTGTAGGATACTCGTAATCTGTCTTGTATCTACGGTCACTATGACACTAGAGGTGTATCTAGTATCCAGGGGTCACTGTATGATACTAGAGAGGCTTATCTAGTATCCAGGGGTCACTGTATACTAGAGAGGTATATCTAGTACCCAGGGATCACTGTAGAGAGGCGAGTCTCGTTGTTTATTACAATAAATTTTAACAACTTTTAATATATTTATTATACAGTTTTAAAATGACTGAGATTCACTGTGGTACAGTGGACATCATACACTGTGGTACAGTGGACATCATACACTGTGGTACAGTGGACATCATACACTGTGGTACAGTGGACATCATACACTGTGGTACAGTGGACATCATACACTGTGGTACAGTGGACATCATACACTGTGGTACAGTGGACATCATACACTGTGGTACAGTGGACATCATCACTGTGGTACAGTGGACATCATACACTGTGGTACAGTGGACATCATACACTGTGGTACAGTGGACATCATACACTGTGGTACAGTGGAAATCATACACTGGTACAGTGGACATCATACACTGTGGTACAGTGGACATCATACACTGTGGTACAGTGGACATCATACACTGTGGTACAGTGGACATCATACACTGTGGTACAGTGGACATCATACACTGTGGTACAGTGGACATCATACACTGTGGTACAGTGGACATCATCACTGTGGTACAGTGGACATCATACACTGTGGTACAGTGGACATCATACACTGTGGTACAGTGGACATCATACACTGTGGTACAGTGGACATCATACACTGTGGTACAGTGGACATCATACACTGTGGTACAGTGGACATCATACACTGTGGTACAGTGGACATCATACACTGTGGTACAGTGGACATCATACACTGTGGTACAGTGGACACCATACACTGTGGTACAGTGGACATCATACACTGTGGTACAGTGGACACCATACACTGTGGTACAGTGGACACCATACACTGTGGTACAGTGGACATCATACACTGTGGTACAGTGGACATCATACACTGTGGTACAGTGGACATCATACACTGGTACAGTGGACATCATACACTGTGGTACAGTGGACACCATACACTGTGGTACAGTGGACATCATACACTGTGGTACAGTGGACATCATACACTGTGACGTGGTGTTACAGTGGACACCATACACTGTGGTACAGTGGACACTCATACACTGTGGTACAGTGGACATCATACACTGTGCAGTGGACATCATCACTGTGGTACAGTGGACATCATACACTGTGGTACAGTGGACATCATACACTGTGGTACATGGACATCATACACTGTGGTACAGTGGACACCATACACTGTGGTACAGTGGACATCATACACTGTGGTACAGTGGAACATACACTGTGGTACAGTGGACATCATACACTGTGGTACAGTGGACACATACACTGTGGTACAGTGGACATCATACACTGTGGTACAGTGGACATCATACACTGTGGTACAGTGGACATCATACACTGTGGTACAGTGGACACCATACACTGTGGTACAGTGGACATCATACACTGTGGTACAGTGGACATCATACACTGTGGTACAGTGGACACCATACACTGTGGTACAGTGGACATCATACACTGTGGTACAGTGGACATCCTTCACTGTGGTACAGTGGACATCATACACTGTGGTACAGTGGACATCATACACTGTGGTACAGTGGACATCATACACTGTGGACAGTGGACATCATCACTGTGGTACAGTGGACATCATACACTGTTACAGTGGACATCATCACTGTGGTACAGTGGACATCATACACTGTGGTACAGTGGACATCATACACTGTGGTACAGTGGACATCATACACTGTGGTACAGTGGACATCATACACTGTGGTACAGTGGACATCATACACTGTGGTACAGTGGACATCATTCACTGTGGTACAGTGGACATCATACACTGTGGTACAGTGGACATCATGCACTGTGGTACAGTGGACATCATACACTGTGGTACAGTGGACACCATACACTGTGGTACAGTGGACATCATACACTGTGGTACAGTGGACACCATACACTGTGGTACAGTGGACATCATTCACTGTGGTACAGTGGACATCATACACTGTGGTACAGTGGACATCATACACTGTGGTACAGTGGACATCATACACTGTGGTACAGTGGACACCATACACTGTGGTACAGTGGACATCATACACTGTGGTACAGAACGAATTACTTCATTCAGCTGAACATCAGTACACAGTGCTTAAAAAGTTATACAACGTTGTACAAACGCGAGACACAGACAGAGGTGAGACACAGAGGTGATACACAGACAGAGGTGAGACACAGACAGAGGCGAGACACAGAGGTGGGGCACAGACAGAGGTGAGACACAGAGGTGGGACACACACAGAGGTGGGACACAGAGGTGGGACACAGACAGAGGTGGGACACAGAGGTGAGACAGAGGAAGCAGAGGTGTGAGTGGAGAATAACGGATAATAATGAGTGAGGAAATAAATACTCATCAACTCGCTGTGGTTACCCACAATCCTGGGAGGTGGTGGGGAAGGTGGTGGTGGTGGTGGGGAACGTAGTGGTGGTGAAGGAGGTGGTGGGGAAGGTGGTGGTGGTGGTGGGGAACGTGGTGGTGGTGAAGGAGGTGGTGGGGAAGGAAAGGGTAGGGTGGGGATTAGGTGGTGGGAATTGTTGTGGGGAAGTTGTAGTGGTAGTTGTGGTGCCGGTATCACTACACTGTTCTATATGATAGTTACATTGTAGTAACAACTCTGTATTACCTTATTCTACATGATACATGTCTGGAACAAGAACAACACAGCAGACACACTAACTGCTGTGGGAAATTCTCTGTTTAATGGACACAATGTAGCATTGTCGCATCTCTGTGCTCTCACAACCACTGCATGCATGCTACAGTCTCTCACAGCCACTGCATGCATGCTACAGTCTCTCACAGCCACTGCATGCATGCTACAGTCTCTCACAACCACTGCATGCATGCTACAGTCTCTCACAACCACTGCATGCATGCTACAGTCTCTCACACCACTGCATGCATGCTACAGTCTCTCACAACCACTGCATGCATGCTACAGTCTCTCACAACCACTGCATGCATGCTACAGTCTCTCACAACCACTGCATGCATGCTACAGTCTCTCACAACCACTGCATGCATGCTACAGTCTCTCACCAACCACTGCATGCATGCTACAGTCTCTCACAACCACTGCATGCATGCTACAGTCTCACAACCACTGCATGCATGCTACAGTCTCTCACAACCACTGCATGCATGCTACAGTCTCTCACAACCACTGCATGCATGCTACAGTCTCTCACAACCACTGCATGCATGCTACAGTCTCTCACAACCACTGCATGCATGCTACAGTCTCTCACAACCACTGCATGCATGCTACAGTCTCTCACAACCACTGCATGCATGCTACAGTCCTCACAACCACTGCATGCATGCTACAGTCTCTCACAACCACTGCATGCATGCTACAGTCTCTCACAACCACTGCATGCATGCTACAGTCTCTCACAACCACTGCATGCATGCTACAGTCTCTCACAACCACTGCATGCATGCTACAGTCTCTCACAACCACTGCATGCATGCTACAGTCTCTACAACCACTGCATGCATGCTACAGTCTCTCACAACCACTGCATGCATGCTACAGTCTCTCACAACCACTGCATGCATGCTACAGTCTCTCACAACCACTGCATGCATGCTACAGTCTCTCACAACCACTGCATGCATGCTACAGTCTCTCACAACCACTGCATGCATGCTACAGTCTCTCACAACCACTGCATGCATGCTACAGTCTCTCACACCACTGCATGCATGCTACAGTCTCTCACACCACTGCATGCATGCTACAGTCTCTCACAACCACTGCATGCATGCTACAGTCTCTCACAACCACTGCATGCATGCTACAGTCTCTCACAACCACTGCATGCATGCTACAGTCTCTCACAACCACTGCATGCATGCTACAGTCTCTCACAACCACTGCATGCATGCTACAGTCTCTCACAACCACTGCATGCATGCTACAGTCTCTCACAACCACTGCATGCATGCTACAGTCTCTCACAACCACTGCATGCATGCTACAGTCTCTCACAACCACTGCATGCATGCTACAGTCTCTCACAACCACTGCATGCATGCTACAGTCTCTCACAACCACTGCATGCATGCTACAGTCTCTCACAACCACTGCATGCATGCTACAGTCTCTCACAACCACTGCATGCATGCTACAGTCTCTCACAACCACTGCATGCATGCTACAGTCTCTCACAACCACTGCATGCATGCTACAGTCTCTCACAACCACTGCATGCATGCTACGTCTCTCACAGCCACTGCATGCATGCTACAGTCTCTCACAACCACTGCATGCATGCTACAGTCTCTCACAACCACTGCATGCATGCTACAGTCTCTCACAACCACTGCATGCATGCTACAGTCTCTCACAACCACTGCATGCATGCTACAGTCTCTCACAACCACTGCATGCATGCTACAGTCTCTCACAGCCACTGCATGCATGCTACAGTCTCTCACAACCACTGCATGCATGCTACAGTCTCTCACAACCACTGCATGCATGCTACAGTCTCTCACAGCCACTGCATGCATGCTACAGTCTCTCACAGCCACTGCATGCATGCTACAGTCTCTCACAACCACTGCATGCATGCTACAGTCTCTCACAACCACTGCATGCATGCTACAGTCTCTCACAACCACTGCATGCATGCTACAGTCTCTCACAACCACTGCATGCATGCTACAGTCTCTCACAACCACTGCATGCATGCTACAGTCTCTCACAACCACTGATGCATGCTACAGTCTCTCACAACCACTGCATGCATGCTACAGTCTCTCACAACCACTGCATGCATGCTACAGTCTCTCACAACCACTGCATGCATGCTACAGTCTCTCACAACCACTGCATGCATGCTACAGTCTCTCACAACCACTGCATGCATGCTACAGTCTCTCACAACCACTGCATGCATGCTACAGTCTCTCACAACCACTGCATGCATGCTACAGTCTCTCACAACCACTGCATGCATGCTACAGTCTCTCACAGCCACTGCATGCATGCTACAGTCTCTCACAGCCACTGCATGCATGCTACAGTCTCTCACAGCCACTGCATGCATGCTACAGTCTGTAGCATGCATTGAAACATCCTTAGCAAAGTTCATTCTTATCTTGTACTCCATCGCACAGGATGTGTTACATGAAGTGTGTTGGGCTTAGCTGGGAGACTCTGGGAGACTCTGGGAGACACCCAGCACAGCTAAAGTTACTGTTACCTCGGGAATAACATGGGATAGACACAGAAACATAATGAAACCTTAGCTAATTAGCGACGTTTCGCTCTCCCAGAGCTTAGACAAGTTAACAGACGGTGGGGGAACTACAAGAGAATATATATGAAAATCAGTGACGCGAAGACTAGTTTCTGTAATTCCAATTCTGGTAGAGTAATGTGGCAGTGATTTACTTAATTAAAAATAGCCGAGGTTGTGGGAAGACAGTGTCAGGGTGGCAATGAGGGCAGGTTTTCAGCACATTCTTCTGGGTACATGAATGGTTCACAGAACCCACAAGTTGATAAATTAGACACATATGCAACACTTGGGTATCTTTATTGAGGAAACGTTTCGCCACACAGTGGCTTCATCAGTCCATACAAAGGAGAATGGTGAAGATCAGGAGTTTGAGGTAATCAGTCCCTGAGCCTTGAGTCGATATAATCAGTCCACCAGTCTTGAAAAGATTGATGGATTGATGGACTGATTGGTGGATTGTTTATCCCTATCGTAATCAATAATTCCCTTCAGTGTTTATGAATGTCACGGTTGATGATGTGAGTAGATGTGTAAGAGAAAGGGATAAGGGTAGGAACCTAACTTACATTGAGCTGATATCCTGCACAATACTTGTGGTGCTCCCTGCCAGACAGTCTTACCCAGCTGTCAGCCTATAAGATAACAAACACAGATAACGATAAAGTCTGTATCTCGTCTTGACACAGTGACCTCACAAGTGACTCACCCTCACATCTGTTCACTTCTGGATAAAATACGCAAATATTGCAAGCCAATTAGCTAACTACGATTATTTTAATATGTTCACAACTCACAGGTTGAACAGGAAACTTTAAACGATGTTTCGGTCCATTCTGGACCATTTATTTTTGAACGGACCGAAACATCGTCTCAACTGTCACATTATTTTCACTGGTCGCAATATATACATTCCCGGGGAAGAGCTTAACCCGTAAGGGTCATGCATCGCCTGGGTAATGAGTGCGTGAGGTCTGAGTCCAGGAAAGGAGGGGGCGGGGAAGCTCTAGTTCCTTGGATCAAACACCCTGATTCAGTAGCCTGAAGGCTACACACCTCTTCAAAACTCAATATATTTTTATTTTCCTCTTAAAATTCGCAGTCATATTCTTCTCCATCATATTCACGACGTGTCATTTTCTTGGTCGTAGTTACTTAGGCCTAGTCATTTTCATTACGTTGCTTCATGTCGACGGGTCAGTAGCTCATCTCAACCCTCATTTCCCCCGAGGCATTATCACCACATTATTTCTCACTTTCTTCCCATTAAAACGTTCAGTTACCATGGTTACCTCTCAGTTACGATCACAACAGTTTACATAGATGTCGCTGCCAGTCATGTTCTGGAGAGAGAGAGAGAAAGTGAGGATTCACTTTCACCTGCAGTCAGGTAGGCTACAGGAACTGACTGTCTCATTTTCACTATCATGTTCAACAGTCATGAGTGGTTATCTTTGCTAGTGATGGTGACTAGTGACACTATCACTCACCTGATAACTGTTGTCATGGCCCAGGTGATATCAGGTGATATGGAGAGAGAGAGAGAGAGAGAGAGAGAGAGAGAGAGAGAGAGAGAGAACCCGTCATAATGCAGACATTAACAAACACGATCAACACATCACACATTTCTACCACTTGTTAAAAACATCCTGGTTAACTCACTGTCGTGTGTCCTAGACGACACAGCTGCCTCCTTCCTCACCAGCGTCTCCCTGTTGATACCGTTTGTGATGTGTTACGTCTGTGTGTACGTTGGTCAACAGGAAGCGGTGACAACAGCCGGTCTATGTAAGCATAACGTACAGGAAGCAAGCCTAGCCGGCTAGCCTCCTAAACCGGATCAGATAAGAGATAATAGCCTGTTAATTTAATTATCTCCACTATCACTTAGCCTCATTGAATCATATGATGTTCTCAGCGTCCCTCAACTGCCTCAGAAGACAGGTATTACACCACAAGACGGGCAGCCACTCACTGGTGACTCCCGTTTCACCCTACATGTATCTTCTTTAATACTAAATAAAATATACTCGACTTAATAAATCGTTGAGATGAGGTACCAAGGCTTGTTAAATAAATGTAGAAACCCATAGTCTTCCTTCTGTAAAACCTGTCATTATTATTATTATTATTATTATTATTATTATTATTATTATTATTATTATTATTATTATTATTATTATTATTATTATTATTATTATTATTATTATGTTATTATTTTAATTATTATTGTAATTCGCGAGGGAACGCCGAATCCGTAGTGGGTCATACAACACATGGGGTAAGGGATATAATCAGGTTTGATACAAGGAAGAGAAAGAGCAGCCTCAATTCCTCGGATCAAGAGCCCTTCACCTACCCTTTCTCAATGGCACAAGTGTTGAGACGAGAGATGGGCATCATTATGACCACTACTTCCTGATTCAATGTTGTCACTTCACCCACATGTTGCATGCAACGCCAGTCCTTGCAGTTAAGGTTCTGATGATGCAGCAACTATTAGACCCACGTAGAACGTCCAACAATATCCTCTTCGTGGGTTTGAGTTCGAGAAGTACCTGCCTAGTGTAGACCAGTACCTGCCTAGTGTGGGCCAGTACCTGCCTAGTGTAGGCCAGTACCTGTAGTGTACAAGTGGATGATGGGCATAAACAAAGGAGATATTAATAAAATACTGAGGATATCGAACCAAGTAAGAACGAGAAATAACGGATTTAAATTGGATAAATTTAGATTTAGAAAGGACATAGGCAAGTACTGGTTTTCGAACAGAGTTGTAGATGCGTGGAACAATCTTCCGAGTACTGTGATAGAGGCTAGGACCTTGGGTGGCTTTAAAAAGAGATTGGACAAATATATGAGTGGGAGGGGCTGGGTTTGATTTGTGTCGTGAGTACGGGAATAAATTTTTAGGTTGTGGTGGTTTTGATAAGGACCTGCCTTGTATGGGCCAGTAGGCCTTCTGCAGTGTTCCTCCATTCTTATGTTCTTATGTAGTATGGGCCAGCACCTGCCTAGTATGGGCCAGTAGGCCTGCTGCAGTGTTCATCCTTTCTTAATGATGTCTCTCAGTCCAGCTTGACACAATTCTTTATATTTTCTTTACACTGTGTGATGGAGTGTCGTAGCGTAACACAGCTTTTCTTCCCATAGTGTAATGATCGCCTAGATTAGTCTTACACTATGCGCCTTCCCACAGTGTAACTGTAGTTTAGAATAGTCTCACAATATGGATAATAATGATCTGAATCACGTGCTGTTTCAATTGCTTAAATGAGTACACTCTTTGTGCGGCTACCCTATTTTATACAATAGTTACACTGTGTGAACACCAGCAGTGTGTGACTAACGTATTCGATACAGTAGTTATTGTGTGAACACCAGCAGGTACTGCAATTGCATTCTACATGGTAGATACATTGTGGTAACACCAGCAGGTACTGCTGATAGTTACATTGTGGGAACACCAGCAGGTACTGCTGATAGTTACATTGTGGGAACACCAGCAGGTACTGCTGATAGTTACATTGTGGGAACACCAGCAGGTACTGCTGATAGTTACATTGTGGGAACACCAGCAGGTACTGCTGATAGTTACATTATGGGAACACCAGCAGGTACTGCTGATAGTTACATTTGGGAACACCAGCAGGTACTGCTGATAGTTTTCATTATGGGAACACCAGCAGGTACTGCTGATAGTTACACTGTGAGAACACCAGCAGGTACTGCTGATAGTTACATTGTGGGAACACCAGCAGGTACTGCTGATAGTTACATTGTGGGAACACCAGCAGGTACGCTGATAGTCATTGGGGAACACCAGCAGGTACTGCTGATAGTTACATTAATGGGAACACCAGCAGGTACTGCTGATAGTTACATTGTGGGAACACCAGCAGGTACTGCTGATAGTTACATGTGGAACACCAGCAGGTACTGCTGATAGTTACATTGGGAACACCAGCAGGTACTGCTGATAGTTACATTGTGGTAACACCAGCAGGGTACTGCTGATAGTTACACTGTGGGAACACCAGCAGGTACTGCTGATAGTTACATTGTGGTAACACCAGCAGGTACTGCTGATAGTTACATTGTGGGAACACCAGCAGGTACTGCTGATAGTTACACTGTGGGAACACCAGCAGGTACTGCTGATAGTTACATTGTGGGAACACCAGCAGGTACTGCTGATAGTTACATTGTGGGAACACCAGCAGGTACTGCTGATAGTTACATTGTGGGAACACCAGCAGGTACTGCTGATAGTTACATTGTGGGAACACCAGCAGGTACTGCTGATAGTTACATTGTGGGAACACCAGCAGGTACTGCTGATAGTTACATTGTGGGAACACCAGCAGGTACTGCTGATAGTTACACTGTGGGAACACCAGCAGGTACTGCTGATAGTTACATTGTGGGAACACCAGCAGGTACTGCTGATAGTTACATTATGTGGGAACACCAGCAGGTACTGCTGATAGTTACATTAGATTGAGGAACACCAGCAGGTACTGCTGATAGTTACATTTAGGGAACACCAGCAGGTACTGCTGATAGTTACATTGTGGGAAACCAGCGGGTACTGAAGCTATCGATAGTTACACTTGGGAACACCAGCAGGTACTGCTGATAGATTACATTGTGGAACACCAGCAGGTACTGCTGATAGTTACACTGTGGGAACACCAGCAGGTACTGCTGATAGTTACACTGTGGGAACACCAGCAGGTACTGCTGATAGTTACATTGTGGGAACACCAGCAGGTACTGCTGATAGTTACATTGTGGGAAGACCCACAGTGTACGGCTACACTATAGTGCTTCCACGTGTATTAAATAATCCAAAGGATTTCGGCTCTTATAATTTACCATGAATATTCCACTGATATTTGTCCATCATAATGTTAATAATTTCCAGCCTCAGCACCATGAGTCACTCTTGGCTTCAGTAGTGATAAAGTCAAAGAAAATAATCTTATCTCAGAACACAGACTCGAAAAAACAGGCATTTTTATGTCAGTTTTAATTTTTGCCTTCTTGCTGTACCATGAAATTTTTAATTTCGTCATGGAGGACATCAGATTTTGGGAAAAGTGGCATTTAAAAGTGATCATTTTACCAATTGAAATACTGTTGAGTCTTACTAGGTAAAGATTTTGTTTAGTTTAGGTTAAAATAAGTTGAAATAACATTCGTATCCTTATTTGATTACATTAGTCTGACTAAACCAATTTTAAGAAAAGTCTACCTTTGTTGGTGTTCATAGGTTAGGGTATTCAGTCTCTGGCAAGACAGCTATTGAACGAGTGATGGTGAATGTGTTTCTTTTTATACGGGTCATCCCACCTCGGTGAGAGACGGCCAGTCTATTAAAAAAAACGTATTTTGTCTTTCTCAAAGTACAAAAAGAATCACTTCCTACCAATTAAATGTAGTAATGGTGTCAATGTGATAAGCTGCTCCTCAACGACACTCATCTCGCCTCATTTCCTGTACATAATTGCCTTAAAAGTTCCCATTTCCGTATGTAATGTTGCAGGAATTCGGAAATGTTGGGTAGAAATATTATATTTATCTATGGACTCCAGTTCAAACCACATAGTCTCAGTGTTCATACTATTAGTTACTACTACTACTACTACAACCACTACCACTAATGCTACCACAATCACTACTATTATTACTACCATGTCTACTACTACTACCACAACTATCCCCACATGTGAGCCTCGTGGCTGACAGTTGCAGAGGGGAAATTACTTCACGTCTCGGTACGTCGACATTCTCCCTGGAATTAATCATCTCATACAGCTCAAACTGGTATTTATGTTAGTGTATGACCCGTACAGATTTAACATTTGCCTTTCAATATAATAATAATAATAATAATGATAATTTGTAGTGTAACCTTTTTGTCCTAGAAAATGAAAAATATTTACATAACCGTCTCCTAATTGCCAACTTCAAGGTTACGATTTTATTTAAATGCATCAGAATAAAATAAAATTATTCCCACGAGCCCTTCTATGGCAGGGAAGGTGCCAGAGGTTGCTACCACCTGCAGCTCACAAGCCCCCCTGGGGCGGGGAAGATGCCAGACTAGAGGCCTAGCTTCTCCCTATGGGGTTAGGCCTGGGGACAGATGGTCCCAGAAGATGAACAGGTACTTGTACCTCCACTCATGGGAGACATAGGTCTCAGACTCTCCCAAGACAGGGAGCCAAGGCCGGGTCACCATCTGGTCAAGACCCAGGCAGGGAGAGTACCGGCGAATGAAGAAGAATAATTACATGGCACAATTTAATATATTTCAACAAAAACGATTGACTGGAATTTTCCAGAGGTTACTAACCTGAGGTAAGAAACGAGCAAGAGGAAGAATGTCGAGTGCCAAGTGTGCCCAGTCTTACAGAATGTGGAGCAAGCGAGGGATCCCACACTGCCATCTAACCTACCTCGTCCCAATGATAGTCTGAAAAAACAACAACCGGAGAATTTGTTCTTGTCACATCCTTGAATTTACAGATTAAGAACTGTTATATTTGATATTCTACCTCAGATCATTTCCAGGTTCAATGCTAGTTATGGTATGCTAGCATCTTGCCCTCCAGCATATCCTGAGGGGGATAAAATACCCCAGGATATGCTGTTATCCTACCTTAGATCATGTCAAAGCTCAATCCTAGCTGTGGTATACTAAAAAACCCTTACCCAGGATGTCACCCACAACAGTTGGTTAACACCAAGGTACCTGTTAACACCAAGGTACCTGTTAACACCAAGGTACCTGTTAACACCAAGGTACCTGTTAACACCAAGGTACCTGTTAACACCAAGGTACCTGTTAACACCAAGGTACCTGTTAACACCAAGGTACTACCTGTTAACACCAAGGTACTACCTGTTAACACCAAGGTACCTGTTAACACCAAGGTACCTGTTAACACCAAGGTACCTGTTAACACCAAGGTACTACCTGTTAACGCCAAGGTGCTACCTGTTAACGCAAGGTCTACCTGTTAACACAGGTCCTGTTAACCCAAGGTCCTGTTAACACCAAGGTACCTGTTAACACCAAGGTACCTGTTAACACCAAGGTACCTGTTAACACCAAGGTACCTGTTAACACCAAGGTACCTGTTTACTGCTAGGTGAAAGGGGTCAAGAAGTGTAAGGAGACTTAGTCATACGTGTGGAAAAAAAGACACTTCTGTACATTTATTACCAGAAATGTTTCGCCACGAATGCCTTACTGAGATAACTTGTTATCCTGTGATCACGTGCTTAAGATTGTTATCCTCAGGTTATCACGAGCACCTTAGAACTGATTACTTCTTCCCCTCACTACCCTCTCTTCTTGCCCTCTTTTAAGTCATTTATTTCTTGTAATTTCTTCCAGTCGTATTTTTTTTTTGGAAAGCAAACATATACTTCTTTTTAAACCATCACACAAGTATTTACCTCTCTAGTAGATATTTCTAACGTCACACAAGTCTATCTAATATAAGTAGTTAGTTTTCTCCTAAGATAGATTCGCTGAGGCTGAATACCAGATCTATCCGTGCTGGTTCATCATTTGCTCGCATCCTTGTCGTCTGTTTTACGTTTTGCCTATGGAAATTCTCCCAAGTGGTCTCTAACCATATTTTTTATATTTCTAGATGCAAAATTTCCTATTATATATATTTCTGATGAACTCCAGGCTAATGTAAACTTTTGCACTGGTTCTCTGTGTGTGTGTGTGTGTACTCAACTGTTTGTGGTTGCAGGGGTTGAGTCACAGTTCCTGCCCCCTGTGTGTGTGTGCGAGAGGAGAAATAGTGAGCTATACTTGGCTGTGTGTGAGAGTGTACACCTCGTGGAGGGAGCCGGTGGGACTGTTACACCAAGCCAGGAATACTCTGCTCCATCCAGTGCTTACATCCACTACCACCACCACTACCCCACCACCACTACCACCACCACTACCACCACCACTACCACCACCACTACCACCACCACACTACCTCCACCACACTACCACCACCACTACCACCACCACACTACCATCCACCCACTACCACCACCACACTACCACCACCCACTCCACCACACTACCACCACCACACTACCACCACCACTAGCCACCACCACCACCACCACCACCACACTACCACCACCACTACCACCACCACACTGCCACCACCCACTACCACCACCACACTCGCCCACCACCACCACTGCCACCACCACACTACACCACCCACTACCACCACCACCAGCCACCACCACACTGCCACCACCGCCCACCACCATCCACCACACTACCACCACCACACTGCCACCACCACACTCACCACCACCACCCCCACTCCCCACACTACCCCACCACACTACCCCACCACACTACCACCACCCACTACCCCACCCACTACACCACCACACTACCCCACCACTCCCCACCACACTACCACCCACCACCACACTACCACCACCCACTCCACCCCACACTCCTCCACCACCTCCCCACCCACTACCACCACCACACTACCACCACCACACACTCACCCACTCCCACCACACTACCACCACCACACTCCCCACCACACTACCACCACCACTACCTCCACCACACTACACTCCACCCCACTACCATCCACCACACTACCACCACCACACTACCCCACCACACTCACAACACTACCCCACACACTACCACCACCACACTACCTCCACCACACTACCACCACCACACTATCCACCACCACACCACACTACCACCACCCACTACTCCACCCACTACCACCACCACACTACCCACCACTACCACCACCACACCACCACCACCACACTACCACCACCCACTACCACCACCACACCTACCACCACCACACTACCACCACCACCACCACACACTCCACCACACTACCACCACCCACACTACCACCACCACCACTACCACCACCACACTACCACCACCACACTATCCACCACACCACCACCACACTACCACCACCACACTACCACCCCACACTACCACCACCACACTACCCCACACTACCACCCACACTACCACCACCCACCCCCACCTACCACCCCACACTACCACCACCACACTACCACCACCACACTACCACCACCACACACTACCACCACCACCACACTACCACCACCACACACTACCTCCACCACACTCCCCGCACCACCAACCACCACACTACCACCACACACTACCACCACACTCCACCACACACTCCACCACCACACTACCACCACCCACACCATTCCACCACACCACACTCCACACCACACTCCACCCACTCCACCCCACTACCCACCACACTACCACCGCCCACTACCCCACCACTACTCCACCACTACCTCACCACTCCTCCACACTCCAATCCACTACGCACACCACACTCGCCACCGCACTCCACCGCCACACACTACAGCCACACAGCTACACCACACTCCTCCACACACTACTCCACCAACTACCACCACTGACACTACCTCCACAACTACCATCCGACCGCACTACCGCACCACTACCACCACCACACTCCCCCCCACTACCCCGCCACCTACTACACCAGCACTACCGCCACCACTACCTCACACTACCACACCACTACCCCGCACTCTCCACCACACTCTAACCACCACACACTAACTGCCACGCACTGACTATCACCCCGCACTGACCACCACCACCTGCATCCACGCGATCCACACCTGCTCACCACTAGTCTCACACTCCACGTCACGTGCACCACCACGCACACTACCTCCACCACTCACACCACTCTACGCACACCTGACCTGACGCATGCCTCCACCACCACTGCCATCCACCGACTGCCACCCTGCACTGACTATACACTCCACCACACTCCTCCACCACACCCTCCCGCACACTATCCACCTCACTATCGACATGCCACCTGCACTCACCACCACCACCACCACACCCACCACCCACTCCACCACCCCACACTACCTCCACCACACTCCACCACACTACCACCACCACACTACCACCACCACACCTACCCCACCACACTACACCACCACCACACTCCACCACCACACTCCCCACCACTACCTCCACCACACACCACCACCTCCACCACACACCACCACCACCACACTACCCCACCACCACTACACCCCCACACCACCACCACACTACCCCACCACACCACCACCACACTCCCTCACCACCACACTACCACCACCACACTACCCCCCCCCACTCCACCACCACACTACCACCACCCACTACCCCCCACTCCCCACACCCACCCCACCACACTCCCCACCACACCACCACCACCACACTACCACCACCACACCACCACCACCACTCCACCCCACTCCACCACCCCACACTACCACCACCACACTCCACCCCCACACTACCACCACCACTCACCTACCACCCACTACCACCACCACCACACTCACCCCACCACCACCCACCCACTACCACCACCACACTCCACCACCCACCCACACCACCACCACCACACTCCCCCCACCACACTACCACCACCCACTCCACCACCACCTCCCCACCACCTCCACCCCACACTACACCACCACACTACCTCCCACCACCTACCTCGCCACTACCTCCCCACACTGCCTCACGCACAATCACAGCTCGCGAGAGAAAAATACTAGCTAAGAACTGGAGGAATAGTAACAAGAAACTAGCAAAAACTAGGCAGGAATTATGAAAAAAGCCAGCTGAATGTTAGATAGGAACTAATATATATAATTAGTTACGTATGTGAGTTTATGAGGGATGAGTTCTGTCTCTTTGGGTTCTGTTAAGTGTACTTAGTGAAGTATTATTCTCGCAGGTATACCTCGTACAACTCTGCGTACCCAGTATACTTGTACTCAGGGGCGGATCTACTATGAAACTAATGAATCTTAGGGTTCAGGGCCCCTAATTCCGGAGGGGCCCAGAATCTATGGTGCATCCAACAAAATAAGTAGACTTTTGGATGTCACTACCGCCCGCCTCCGGCTGGGTTACAAGTATCTTTGGCAGGTTAAATCACAACCACCAGATGTAGACCAAACAAAATGTAAACTTTGCCTGATGGACTATTGTCACACCCTGCGTCATTATGTACTGGAGCGCGTCACACCCTGCATCATTATGTACTGGAGTGCGTCACACCTGCTCATTATGACTGGGTGCGTACACCTGCGTCATTATGTACTGGAGTGCGTCACACCTGCATCATTATGTCTGGAGTGCGTCACACCCTGCATCATTATGACTGGAGTGCGTCACACCTGCGTCATTATGTACTGGAGTGCGTCACACCCTGCGTCATTATGTACTGGAGTGCGTCACACCCTGCATCATTATGTACTGGAGTGCGTCACACCCTGCGTCATTATGTACTGGAGTGCGTCACACCCTGCGTCATTATGTACTGGAGTGCGTCACACCCTGCATCATTATGTACTGGAGTGCATCACACCCTGCGTCATTATGTACTGGAGTGCGTCACACCCTGCGTCATTATGTACTGGAGTGCGATCAAATTAATGAATTCAGAGACAACTCACTCAGAAATGTTCAAGATATGTCAGAGTATTTTATCCACAGTGGTATATTACAAACTATTCTGGAAAAATACCCTGACTTTGCTCACTGTAAATAATGCATTACCACTTTTGTGTGTGTGCTCAGGTGACGTTTTCGTCACCTGAGCACACACCAAAACACACACACACACACAAACACACACACACACACACACACAAACACACACACACACACACGCACACACACACACACACACACACTGTCCAAAAATACGTCTAAATTTTTAGTCACTTATGACCTGAATTTCCCGGGGGCTAATGTGCCTTCAGGCTGACAGACAGACAGATGTCTGTCAACCTGAAGGTTCAGGTTAGAATCCACTGCCATTCTCATTAAAACTACTATAAATATTGTTGATCCAAGAGCTCATATTGATGTAGAGAGCTTAAATATAAATCTCAGAAGCTCATTTGACTCTGGAAAAATAACGGCGTGATGCAGGACGTTGTTTGTCCTTTTACAGAACCTGGGTCAGTCTGGCTGGGTGAGGGTACTATGCTGGTGCTCAGTACTCGAGGACTGGTTTTATGTACATCTTGTCAGCTCGTTGAGGTGTGTGTGAGTGGCTGGTCACTCTTCCACTTGTCAAGACGCCTGATGTTTTGGTCGTGTCGGCTGCTGGAGACATGTTCGGTGGAGTGTTAACCCCCAGGTCCTGTTTCTGATCTCCGTTGGGTCTCCTGTATTTTCATGGGGTTGCAGAGGTCGAGCCACAACTCCTGGTTCCGCCTCTTCACTGGTCGCTACTAGGTTCACCCTCTCCCTGCTCCATGAGCTTATCATACCTCTTCTTAAAGCTATGTATGGATCCTGCCTCCACTACATCACTCTCCAGATTGTTCCACTTCCTGACAACTCTATGACTGAAGAAATACTTCCTAACATCCCTGTGACTCATCTGAGTCTTCAACTTCCAGTTGTGATCCCTTGTTGCTGTGTCACATCTCTGAAATATTCTGTGTTAGTGTTCTCGTGTTCTTTCGATGTTCTGATGTTTTTGCCCCGTCTCCTGTGTTATTCTGGTCTCCTTTATTCACCACTGACGTTATTGTCCTCATATGTACTGGGGTTGAAGTCCAGCAACCATTTCTTTGAAAGGTCTTGCATCATGTATCATGTCCAGAGAGAGAGAGAGAGAGAGAGAGAGAGAGAGAGAGAGAGAGAGAGAGAGAGAGAGAGAGAGAGAGAGAGAGAGAGAGAGAGAGAGAGAGAGAGAGAGGGGTATTAAAGCTGGGTTTTCCCATACTCTGGCACAGTGCCACCCTCTCTCTCTCTTCCCCCACTCTAGCTCTCTCTCTGGGACACCTACACCCACATAAACCAGGTTTATTCTGACATACACCTGACAACACTGTGTTGTTTGGTCAACATATCTGCTTCATGTATACACTGTCTGCTGAATCAATTAATGATCACATCTTTCATCACTTGCTATCAATACGACACCCAGTGATGCGTCACTCCCTGTTGTGTTGCGTCACTCCCTGTTGTGTTGCGTCACTCCCTGTTGTGTTGCGTCACTCCCTGTTGTGTTGCGTCACTTCCTGTTGTGTTGCGTCACTCCCTGTTGTGTTGCGTCACTCCCTGTTGTGTTGCGTCACTCCCTGTTGTGTTGAGAATCATCCTGTGTGTGGATCCTCTAAGTTACTGGTGCATCCCAAGGCTCACAATCAAAGTGATCAAAGTTCGATTCCTGGGCTGGGCGAGACGTGTGGAGAATTTCCCCATACGCCTGGTATACCTTGTTCATCATGACAGTAAATGTGTCAGAAGCGAGACGTGCTGTGAGAAGTGTGCCTTTGTACCTTGCAGGACACATGGGAGGACACATGGGAGGACACATGGCAGGATACATGGCAGGACACATGGCAGGATACATGGCAGGACACATGGCAGGATACATGGCAGGACACATGGGAGGACACATGGCAGGAATCATGACAGGACACATGACAGGACACATGACAGGACACATGACAGGACACATGGCAGGATACATGACAGGACACATTACAGAATACATGGCAGGACACATTACAGAATACATGGGAGGACACATGGCAGGATACATGGCAGGACACATGGGAGGACACATGGCAGGACACATGACAGGACACATGACAGGACACATGGCAGGATACATGACAGGACACATGGCAGGACACATTACAGAATACATGGCAGGACACATTACAGAATACATGGCAGGACACATTACAGAATACATGGCAGGACACATTACAGAATACATGGCAGGACACATTACAGAATACATGGCAGGACACATTACAGAATGCATGGCAGGACACATTACAGAATGCATGGCAGGACACATTACAGAATACATGGCAGGACACATTACAGAATACATGGCAGGACACATTACAGAATACATGGCAGGACACATTACAGAATACATGGCAGGACACATTACAGAATACATGGCAGGACACATTACAGAATACATGGCAGGACACATTACAGAATACATGGCAGGGCACATTACAGAATACATGGCAGGACACATTACAGAATACATGGCAGGACACATTACAGAATACATGGCAGGACACATTACAGAATACATGGCAGGACACATTACAGAATACATGGCAGGACACATTACAGAATACATGGCAGGACACATTACAGAATACATGGCAGGACACATTACATAATACATGGCAGGACACATTACAGAATACATGGCAGGACACATTACAGAATACATGGCAGGACACATTACAGAATACATGGCAGGACACATTACAGAATACATGGCAGGACACATTACAGAATACATGGCAGGACACATTACAGAATACATGGCAGGACACATTACAGAATACATGGCAGGACACATTACAGAATACATGGCAGGACACATGACAAATGTCAGATTTATTTTTTAAGCTGGTAGAAAATACATAAGCAGTTGTTGATACAAGACACGTGGACACTTACTGAGGACACAGTAACTTCTCAACTGGCGAGTGGTGATTCACACTGTGTGTGGCAGGAAAAACACTGTGTGGACCAGGTCAAGGACCACCTCTGTACCTCAGAGCTGGCGGTACAGCAGGTGGTGCTGGACCATCTGTACCAGTGATGGTACAGTATCACTTATACGGGTGATACTGACGGGCCTGTATCAGTGAGGGTACAGCAGGTGATACTTGATAACTGCACCACTGTTCTGGATTCAAAGGTGATCTTAGATGACTTTAGATAACCTTAGATGACCTTAGATGGCCTTATTATGACCTTAGATGGCCTTATATGACCTTAGATGGCCTTATTATGACCTTAGATGGCCTTATATGACCTTAGATGGCCTTACAAATCATCGTCTTTTAAGACAAGCATAGAATGTCAACTTTTCATAACTTGGAACGTATAATATACAGATCATACCTTTCCCATGTATGATTACTCTCAGCACACCTGTATAACCTTCTTTATAAACATACATATACAGCAGTATACTTTAGAGTATACTCAAGAAGATTTTAAGTATATCCATCGAACCTCTCTTACCAAAAGATATAGGCCTATAAGAAATCTGAAACGTGAAAATTATTATTGGTATGGGGCATTGTGGGACAGTGTGGGACAGTGTGGGACAGTGTGGGACAGTGTGGGACAGTGTGGGGCAGTGTGGGACAGTGTGGGACAGTGTGGGACAGTGTGGGACAGTGTGGGACAGTGTGGGACAGTGTGGGACAGTGTAGAGACAGTGTGGGACAGTGTGGGACAGTGTGGGACAGTGTGGGACAGTGTAGAGACAGTGTAGAGACAGTGTGGGACAGTGTGGGACAGTGTGGGACAGTGTGGGACAGTGTGGACAGTGTAGAGACAGTGTGGGACAGTGTGGGACAGTGTAGAGACAGTGTGGGACAGTGTGGGACAGTGTGGGACAGTGTGGGACAGTGTGGGACAGTGTAGAGACAGTGTGGGACAGTGTGGGACAGTGTAGAGACAGTGTGGG
>WNWK01004943.1:0-129809 GCA_009830355.1 Cherax destructor
GCCATGAAGGTTCTCTGTACATTTCTAGTTCAGCAATTCACCTGCCTTGAAAGGGCAGTTATGTGCAGCAACACCGTCCAGATAGAACAAGGACCTGAAAGTGTCAACATGGGCTTGGCATCCCTGGTTTTGAAGGGTCTCAACCATCCCTGTCTATTTTCTGGCAGATGCAATTGTTACAGTGTTATGGTCCTTGAAGGTAAGATCCTCTGTCATGATCACTCCAGGTCTTTGACATTAGTTTCGCTCTATTGTGTGGTTGGAATTTGTTTATACTGATGAGATTTTAATTTCTCACGTTTCCATATCAGAGTACAGTGGTACCTCGAGTTACGATATTTTTTCGTTCGAGAATGCTGTTCAAGTGCCATTACCAAACGAATTTATCCCCATAAGGAATAATGTAAAATAGACTAGTCCTTTTACACCCCCAAAAATATACCTACAAAAGCATTTAAAAAAATAAACTTACATAAAAGGGCGATTTTGGGGACCATCATAACTCGAGGTACCACTGTAATTGAAATTTCTCATCATTGAACTTCATATTGTTTTCTGCAGCCCATTTAAAGATTTGGTTGATGTCTGCTTGGAGTCTTGCAGTGTCTTCAATGGTGGACACTGTCATGCAGATTCGGGTGTCATCTGCAAAGGAAGACATGGCACTGTGGCTGATATCCCTGTCAATGTCCGATATAAGGATGAGAACAGGATGGGAGTAGTACTGTGCCTTGTGGAACAGAGCTTTCACCGTAGCTGCCTCAGACTTTAGTCTGTTGACTACTACTCTTTGTGTTCTACTTGTTAAGAAATTATAGATCCATCTACCAACTTTAACTGTTATTCCTTTATCACGCATTTTGTGAGCTATCACACCATGGTCACACTTGTCAAAGGCTTTTGCAAAGTCTGTGTATATAACATCTGCATTCTGTTTGTCTTCTAGAGCATCCAGGACCTGTCGTAGTGGTCCAGTAGTTGGGACAGACAGGAGCGACTGCTCTAAACCCATGCTGCCCTGGGTTGTGTAATTGATGGTTATCTAGATGAGTGGCGATCTTGCTTTAGAACCCTTTCAAAGATTTTTATGATATGGGACGTTAGCGCTATTGGTCTGTAGTTCTTTGCTATTGCTTTACTGCCGCCTTTGTGGAGTGGGGCTTAAGTGGCAATTTCTTTTCCTGAGATATTTCTTCTACACTGGGGCCAAACACTTCATGAAACCAATCAAAGAAAATTTCCCTAGTGACCCATGCCTTACTGTTAGACTTCCACATCACACACAAATTACTCTTAGCTACACTGAACTTCTTAAACCTGGGATTTTCAGAGTTATACACCAGTAAAGGCTTCACTTTCAAATCACCACTGACATAAGCACAAAGCATAAGATTTAGCCTGTCTTTCATAGGCTTGTGGTCCTGGCAGTGCCTTTTCCTCCTGAGTAATGTAGGTCCTGTTGGGTATTTTCTTCCAGAACAAGCCTGTTTCATCACAATTAAACACTTGTTCAGGTTTCAGATTTTCACTCTTATGTAATCCTGAAATTCTGTACGTATTTTTCAGCAGCAAGTTTGTCTGAACTGGCTGCCTCACCATGCCTTATCACACTGTGTATGCCACTACGTTTTTAAATCTGTCAAACCAGCCCTTGCTGGCTTTAAGTCTGCTCACTTCATCAATCGTTGCAGGCATTTTCTTGACTAGATCACTATGCAATTGGCTGCTTTTTCACATATTATCGCCTGCGAAACACTATCTCCTGGTATGTTTCTCATGATCCACACCAACAACAAAGTTTCCACTTCTTCCAGCACTTGAGATCTCTGTTTTGTGACCATACTTGCACCTTTCGCAACAACAGCTGCCTGATTTCCTTTCCCTTGGCCACAATGGAAGTGATGGTTGAATGGCTTTGCCATATTGCCTGGCTAGCTCAAGATACGAACTCCACTTTCATATTTTGCAATGATCTCCTTCTTGATTTCCACCGTATTTCTGATATTCTTTACCACAGGGCTGGCAGCTAGAGTTTCTTGGGGCCCATGGTGACTTATTTTGCACTTGCAACCACTAAAAACAGTGGAATAATGACAAATGTATGGTATGAATGCATGGGTGGCGGTCACGCTGGTAAACAATAGCACACTGACGCTGAATGGAGTGACCGGGCCCGCCAGGCCACGCGTGCGCGTCCAGGGACGAATCACGAACTCGAGCAGATCGTGAACACCGAACCAATATTTTTGCAAAAAATATCACAAACTCTGATTTTCATGAACTCCGATGGTCACGAATGGTCCACTGTAGTATATGGTAATTTTATTTGGCTGCTGACTTACACTAACTAAACTTTCCTCATCATCAAGTAAAAGCTAAACATTAATGCATATCATGCAACGTTTTTGGTGTATTTCTTAGTTTCAGTAAGCTTCAATAATTTGAACCCTTTATTTAGTCTTTATCATAAATACAGTAAACCTTTTTATATCAAGGACCTCAGTACATATAAGACTTTAAAATAATGGACAAAATCCACTGGGCAAATTGTATCTGTAATTGCTTTATTTTCAATATTTATTGCAGTATAAATTGTATGTATAGTGCTATGTTAGGTATATAGTAGAATGCCTAAGTGCTTTCTTTGCTATTTTTGAAAAATATGATAAACAGTGTCGAGTTGTGAGTTGTCAGTGAACGAATTAACAACATAAGACCTTTTATCATCCAGTCAACCATAGTGAAAAACAGCATCGTTGTGGTGGAGGTAGAAAAAAATCTATAAGTGATCTATAATGCCCAAAACTCCAGGTGGTAAAACAGGGTGCCAGAGGTATGGCCGTCTATGAGGAGCTGCCAGAAGCACCGGTTCTCCAACACGAAGTTATACTTTTTGTATCAAACTGATCATTATTACTCTGTTAAATCATTTTTCAGTGGTCTGTCTCATGTAGCCCAAATAATCCCTACGGATCATTAAAATAAGTGATACACTGACTGGATTTCATCAGATCCGTCCAAGAAATATGGAACCAATGACCAGATTCAAAGCTGGAAGTTTTAGGCGCCCAACACCCAAACGGATTCGTTGAAGAAAAAATAAGGTATCCTCAACCGATTCAATAAGCAGACGGGGTTTTAGGTGGCCTTATCAAACACCCAAACAATAACTAAAGCGGTAAGATTGTCCCAAACATATACACATGCAAATAAAATAGATACGATACAAATAGACAGATCTCCACTCGGGAAGTTAGTAGAATATACAGTAAAACAACCAATAAAATCAATCATGAAAACCTGTGTAGTCTGCAACCAAACAAACGTCTACTGGATGGATTACATGAACTTCTGTTGTAAATGGAGCCACGCTCCTTGTGCAGGCATTCAGAATCAACTACCGAGATATTAAACCAGGGAAGTTTTCTTGGGTATGCCCAAATGAAACCGAACTGTGGAATAAAATTACATTGATATTAAAAGATGACATCAAACCAGCCTTCAGAAAAAACATGACGGCATTCTATAACAGTTGGGAAAATAAAAATTGGGCAGATGGTGCTCGCCCCTGGTACAAATGCTGTCCAGAGCAGTAACTGTAAGAATGGAGAAATAAATAATGGTGGCCTGAAGGGGGACAGCTCTAGTGGGGAAACAGGTGTAGACAAGGACATACAAAAACCAATGTTACAAACTAGCAATACCACGGTAGATAGTAAACAAGGATATGCCCCGGGAAATACTGAAGATAAATTACCAGAAACAACTGATGAAGGCTCCATTGTTAGCACTAGTGCTGAAGATAGAAATGACACAGGAAAACATGCACCTGTAGGGAATACAATAGGGAACACAGTCACAAAAAACAAGGCAAACAGAAACCAGGCCTATGCAAATATTATGCACTTGGTATCTGCAGGCATTGAATAGCTGGGAAAACAGATGGGACATGCAACTTTGACCACCCCAGAAAATGCCATGCCCATATGACAAGAGGAAAATGCAACCTCCCTTCCTGTAAGCTTTTCCACCCTAAAATGTGCCACTCGTCAGTTCAGGAAAGACAGTGCTATAACTTATATTGCCAAGCACATCACCTAAAGGGTACAAGACGACACAGAACATCCAGATCAATGGGAAAACCTGGGTAGCCATAGCCACTCCAGAGAGAGAGGTTTTTTAGCGCCAGAAAGGAAAAAAAGCTGGCAGGAAATGACAGAAATCGTACAACAACTGCAATCATTTCTGGAGTGGAATCAGTCCAGAACAACAGATATTAGTGCCAGGAAAAAAAAAGACCCCCATACCACCAGTACCACCAATCCAACGACATTCATCTTTGTAATTATACAGGGTCTAAAGCCAGCGACGAACAACAAAATACCTTACATCTGTGGACTGCTTACAGAGTCAAATGCAATGTTTGCGACTTTCACAGAGACCCACTTAAAGGATCACTTGGATAATGAAATATGGATCCTGGGCTACAACCTATACAGATGGGACAGAGTGAACAGGCAAAAGGGGAGGGGGGGCCTGTATATCACAGTCACTTATATGCTCAGAACTACTAAATGCCTCAAATGATGTAGTTGAAGTTTTAGCGGTAAAGATCGAGAATGAAAACCTGGTCAGCGTTGTTGTATACAAGCCTCCGGATGCAACATCCCAACAATTCCAGGAAAACCTTCCAGCTCCTGCCCTCAACATCTTGCTCCTGGAGAATTTCAACCTAAGGCACCTAAAATGGAGGAATATTGCAAACAATGTAGTAGCAGAGATAACACCAGGAGGCAGCTCAGATGAAAACTCGCACACACACATGAGCTTTTAAATTTCTGCACCAAATTCACCTTAAACCAGCAAATAATAGAGCCTACAAGATTGGAGAATACGCTGGACCTCATCTTCACTAACATTGATCTGATACGAAATGTCATCATATCAAAACCAATATATACTCAGATCACAACATAATAGAGGTCCAGACATGTTTGCGGGGACCCAAGACCGACAAAATGTGATCAGTCGCGAGGGAGCCTTCACCAAATTTAACTTCAATAACAAAAACATAAGGAGGGACCAAATAAACCAAGTCCTAAATTATATAAACTGGGAAGATAGCCTAAGCATCACAGATCCTAACCTATGTCTAGAACAAATTAACTCTGTGGCACTTGAGGTTTGCTCAAGGCAAATTCCCTTAAGGAAAAGGAGACGATGTAAACTAGAAAGAGACAGGCGCTCCCTATACAGGCGAAGGCAAAGAATAACAGAGCGGCTTTAAGAGGCCAATACAGTGGACCCCCGAGTTTCGTAAACCCCGGAAATCGTACAGTTATGTAAGTATAATATTGTAAGTAAGTGCTTGTGGAAGTGTATTTTTGGGGGTCTGAAATAGACTAACCTACGTGACATTTTTCCTTAAGGGAGTAAATTCGTTCGGTAATAGCGCTTGAGCAGACTTCAGGAGTGAAGTTTTTACGAAACTCGGGGGTCCACTGTATATCTGAAATAGGTAGGGAGACACTGGTCAGAGAAATAGCAAACATTGAACTAAAACTTAAGGAATCTTACAGGAATCAAGAAACGCAGGAAAAACTAAAAGCCATAAATGAAATTGAAAGAAACCCAAAGTGTTTCTTTTCCTATGCCAAATCAAAGTCGAGAACAACATCCAGTATTAGGCCCCTACTTAAACGGGATGGGTCCTAAACAGATGACAGCAAAGAAAGAGTGAGCTACTAAAGTCCCAGTATGACTCAGTTTTTAGCGAGCCGCTAACCAGACTGAAAGTCGAAGACCTAAATGAATTTTTTATGAGAGTGCCACAGAACTTCGTAGACGCAAGCCTATTTGATATTACCCTGATGCCAAATGACTTCAAAAAGGTGATATATGACATGGCCATGCACTCCACCCCAGGTCCAGACTCGTGGAACTCCGTGTTCATCAAGAACTGTAAGAAGCCCCTATCACGTGCTTTTAACATCCTATGGAGAGGGAGCATGGACACTAGGGTCGTTCTGCAGTTACTAAAAACAACAGACATAGCCACACTCCACAAAAGGGGCAGTAAAGCAGTAACAAAGAACTACAGACCAATAGCGCTAACATCCCATATCATAAAAATCTTTGAAAGGGTTCTAAGAAGCGAGATCCCCACTCATCTAGATACCCATCAATTACACAACCCAGGGCAGCATGGGTTTAGAGCAGGTCGCTCCTGTCTGTCCCAACTACTCGACCACTACGACAAGGTCCTGGATGCTCTAGAAGACAAACAGAATGCAGATGTTATATACACAGACTTTGCAAAAGCCTTTGATAAGTGTGACCATGGTGTAATAGCACACAAAATGCGTGATACAGGAATAACAGGAAAAGTTGGTAGATGTATCTATAATTTCCTAACAAATAGAACACAAAGAGTAGTAGTCAACAAAGTAAAGTCTGAGGCGGCTACTGTGAAAAGCTCTGTTCCACAAGGCACAGTACTCGCTCCCATCTTGTTCCTCATCCTCATATCGGACATAGACAGGGATATAAACCACAGTGCCATGTTTTCCTTTGCAGATGACACCCGAATCTGCATGACAGTGTCCACCATTGAAGACACTGCAAGACTCCAAGCAGACATCAACCAAATCTTTAAATGGGCTGCAGAAAACAATATGAAGTTCAATGATGATAAATTTCAATTATACTACTCGGATATAGAAAATGTGAGGAAATTAAAATCTCATTGGAGTATAAAACAAATTCCAACAACACAATAGAGCGAAAAACTAATGTCAAAGACCTGGGAGTGGTCATGTCAGAGGATCTCACCTTCAAGGACCATAACACTGTAGCAATTGCATCTGCTAGAAAAATGACAGGATGTATAATGAGAACCTTGATGCCAGGGATACCAAGCCCATGTTGACACTTTTCAGGTCGCTTTTTCTATCTTGGCTGGAATATTGCTGCACACTAACTGCACCTTTCAAGGCAGGTGAAATTGCTGACCTAGAAAATGTGCAGAGAACCTTCACGGCACGCATAACTGCGATAAACTACTTCAATTACTGGGAACGCTTGAAGTTCCTAAACCTGTACTCCCTAGAACGCAGGTGTGAGAGATACATTATTATATACACTTGGAAAATTCTAGAGAGTCACTCCCTACGAAAGCAAAAGACTCGGCAGAAGATGTAACATCCCCCCAATGAAAAGCAGGGGTGCCACTAGCATGTTGAGAGACAACACAATAAGTGTCAGGGGCCCAAGACTGTTCAACTGCCACCCAGCATACATAAGGGGAATTACCACTAGACCCCTGGCTGTCTTCAAGCAGGCACTGGACAGGCACCTAAAGTCGGTACCTGACCAGCCAGGTTGTGGTTCGTACGTTGGACTGTGTGTGGCCAGCAGTAACAGCCTGGTTGATCAGGCCCTAATCCACCATGAGGCCTGGTCACAGACCAGGCCACGGGGGCGTTGACCCCTGGTACTCTCTCCAGGTAAACTCCAGGTGACTTAACTCTTTCGGGGTTATGGTCGTACAAGTTCGTTTTACGCACTGTGGTTATTGACGTACTAGTACGCCTAAATTCTAGCGCCCTCAAATCAAGCAGAAACAGGCTGTTAGGCCTAGATGTGATAGAATGGGTCTGTGCGGTCAGTGTGCGCAGTATAAAAAAAATTCTGCACCACACAGTGCATAATGAGGAAAAAAACCTCTGACCATGTTTTTGGTTTAAAACAGCGACTTTGCAGTCTATTTTCGTATGGTATTTATGATTGTATTCTTGTTTTCTTAGTCTCATTTTATAGAATAGATGATATATTACAGAAATAGAGATAATTTTGACTGGTTTCACGATGACAAGTACCTTGAAACTGAGAGCAAAGTAGCGAAAATTTTCAATTTTGGCCGATGTTCAAGAGTAAACAAATCACACCATGCGTCCAATACACATCAACTGGAGAGTCTAATATTCTTGCACAAGTGCGCTGATATTATTTATACCATTATTACAATGACGCAGTTGTATACATAACAGTAAATCTTCTATTTTTTGTGAGAATAAAAATTTAAAATGGAAAGCAAAAGTAAGGCAAGAGGGGCCTGGAGACGTGACTAATGAACAGAAAAGATGTTATTTTAGAGGCAGGAATGTCTGCCTTGTTTATTATGGACCTTATTTTGAAATTTGTGTGAAATTGGCCAAATTGTCATTTTCTGACCACTATTTTGGGTAGTTGAAATTGGTAAATAGGCGGTTTCTTGTACTCAATCGATAGAAGAAATGGAGTTCTAGCGAAATAACTATAATTTTAGTAGACTGAAACATTGGAATTTGCCGAAAATAGGGCTCAAAGGGGGCGAAATCGCCGATGCGTAAATGTCATGGATACCGCTAACTTCGCGAAAGCATAATTCTGTTAGTTTTCGATCAAATTTCATAATTTTTGTGGCGTTATGATCGGAAAAAGATTCTCTATCATTTCATAAGAATTTTTTTTTTTTTTTTTTAACCCTTTACTGGGCACTCCTAGGAAAATACGAATTTCAAAATATATTTCCTATGAGTGGATAGAGTATCTCAGTGTAAGGGAAATGAGGCCATATAAATGGAATTCTGAAAAAAAATTTAAGCGCAATTGCCAATATTCGAAGACCCCTTATATATGGTCCTGGCCGGTAAAGGGTGTCAAAATCTGAATGTTGCAAATTTGCAATTGTTAATAAAACACCCAATAAGTATTTTTCTATTTTATTATACAAATAGACAATATCAAAAACATAAATGGAACTTGTTTCCAAACATTGTGTAAGTATAAAAAAAATATAAAAATGAACCAAAGAGAAAAAACATTCAAATCCCATATTCCTGAATTTCCTGAGAAAGAACAATCATTCTAGATCACTAATTCCTATAATGAAAGGCTGTGAAGCAATTTTTGTCCTTCTTGATGCATAGATTTACTTTGCATATGGTACAGAAAAATGCAGAATTGACATGATTTTGTTTTGTGCTGCAATACTTGCATGAAAGTGTCTTGCCTAGTGCTGGCCAGTGAGCTAGCGTTTTATCAAACCTCACACTGTCATCAGGCCTTTCTGCACGTTGGTACTGCACTGGAGATGGCACTTGCAAGGTTGACAAACCATTATCATCAGTGCTACTGTTGGAATTACTTGATGAACTTGTTCTCATGTTGTTGCGTCTAAACTTTTGTCCTTTGGATCTTGCACTGACAGAGATTTCAAGCCTGAATTGCTTCAGTGGTATGCATTTGGTGTTTAGTGACCGACAATCACGGCAGTAAAGAAGCCATGCATTCACAACAGCAAGATCAAGAACATAGGCAAACAGCCGCATGTACCAACGTTTAGATTTCATAGGCGTTTTGTACATATGTACCAACATGTTACTTTTGTCAATACCTCCCATGTGTGCATTATAGTTCTTGATGACTGCAGGGCACTGGAAGTTGTCTTTAGTCTTAGATTCCTTGTTATATCTTTCAATAAGAGTCACAGGTTCCACTCCCACATCATTCGTCACTAAAGTCACAGCTTTGTTGTCCTTCCACCTTACAACAAGGATACCATCATTTGTTTTGAAGTCAAAAGTGCCCCTGGGCACTATGTTCTTTTCCATTTGTTTGACAGGCATCAGTTCTGGCTTACCACATCTATTTTCACGTACTGTTCCAGTGTATCTGCAGGGTCATTATTGATGTCAACCTTGTTCCAGCCAGTCTCAGCTTGAACAGCAAGCTCATCATGAAGATCTTCTTCATCAGGGTACTCCTTGACCGTAATACCTTTCTTTTCTTGTCTAATTTAGGCTTTTTGGATGGCCTCTCTTCCTCCTCCTCATCACTTGACACCTGTGCATCTGGTGGCATGTATTCATCACCACTGTCAAGCAATTCCAGGTCTTCTGGCTCTTGATCTGAGTCACTTTCCTCCCAAATGCAGACATATTTGGACTTATCTTTGGAGGAAGCACCGTAAAACAAATTCTCATTGATCTGGAAGGACAATAAAAATGTTCTGTACACACCCAGACCACTATAAAATTCATATATGCATTAGAAATTTTTATATAAATATTTATTTACTGAAATTTCAAATTGGGACTTGTCGGCAGGAACATGTTATTATGTTCCTTTTTCGTTGCACTTTTTTCAGTTGCATGGTGCACTCATATTATGCTTCACAAACAGTTTACATATATCTCGAAATATGCCTAAACTATTTATTTACACATTAGACACAACAATCAGTACATACCGACATTGTAGAGAGTATAATCACAGTGTATATGAGTGTTTGTAGAGGGAAAATCCGGCTCTGGGCGACGCCAAGCTGCAAGTGTTTTCATTTTGGTCTTTCAACCAATGGGAAGCGAGCAGACGCCGTTCTCACTTAGCTGGAGCGACTCACAGAAGGCTTGTGATTGGTCAGAAATAGAGAACGGGAACCTAGATGCGCTGGGGGAGTAGGATGACACGCGCAAAAAACACGTGTTCAGGACAACATTAATATTGTCTTGCCCGATAAAGGGTTAAATTCATGGACCCTGAGAACGAGTTTCAGAGAGACCCCTTGGACCCCCAAAGGGTTAAAAGACTCAGATAATCCTCCCATTAGTCCATTACTTCAAGGCTTTACTGTATTTTACCGAATAAAATTAATAAATTAATACTGTAGTTTGATAAGTCATAGAGATGGGTGAAAGGAGGACACATCTAAGGTATGGTAGATTTATATACAGTTGTATATAAAGGATCTTCATGGGGAAGTGGAACAGAATTCTTCCTCCATAAGCCATGCGTGTCGTAAGAGGCAACTAAAATGCCGGGAGGAAAGGGCTAGTAACCCCTTCTCCTGTATATATTACTAAATGTAAAAGGAGAAACTTTCGTTTTTCCTTTTGGGCCACCCCGCTTCGGTGGGAAACGGCTGACGTGTTGAAAGAAAGAACGTATATAAAGGAAAACAAATATGTAAATTTAGGAAAACAAATCACAACCTCTTTAACTGTTAATGTAAATAAATATTCAGAGTGCTTTTCGGAGACTCGTATTGATGGTCTATCAGACGGCAGTCCAACACTCATGATGAAAGTAGAGATTTTCATGATCCAGTTTATTTTTAAAAATTCTTACTGATTTACAGTAATGTACTGCACTCACAAAAGTCACAATTTATATGGTATTTTGAACAGTGTTGTTCAACACATTTTGGAAAGACTATACAGTGGACCCCCGGATTTCGTACTGCTCCAAACTCAAACAATTATGTAAGTGTATTCTTGTAAGTGCATTTGTAAGTGTATTTTTGTAAGTGCATATGTAAGTGTATTTTTGGGGGTCTAAAAGGACTAATCTAATTTACATTATTCCTTATGGAAACAAATTCGTTCAGTAACAGCACTCGAAGAGCATTCTGGAACAAATTATGGCCGATAACCGGGGGTCCACTGTATGTATATTCTATAACCAAGTTGAATGTTTAAATATGGTACAATATGGTATCGGTGTGTGCATATAAAATAAACATAAACTTCTTTCTTCTTCTTTCAACAAGTCGGCCATTTCCCACCAAGGTGGGGTGGCCCAAAGAGAAAAACAAAAGTTTCTCTTTTTAACTTTAGTAATATATACAGGAGAAGGGGTGACTAGCCCCTTGCTCCCGGCATTTTAGTCGACTCTTACGACACGCATGGCTTACGGAGGAAGAATTCTGTTCCACTTCCCCATGGAGATAAGAGGAAATAAGAACAAGAACTAGTAGGAAAATAGAAGAAAACCCAGAGGGGTGTGTATATGCTTGTACATGAATGTGTAGTGTGACCTAAGTGTAAGTAGAAGTAACAAGACATACCTGAAATCTTGCATGATTATGAAACAGAAAGAAGACACCAGCATCCTACCATCATGTAAAACAATTACAGGCTTTTGGTTTACACTCACTTGGCAGGACGGTAGTACCTCCCTGGGCGGTTGCTGTCTACCACATAAACATTTATTAATATACAAGTAGACATTTTTGAATATTAACTTAAGTATTTCTTATTCATTGTTGTTGCTGCATTTATGACATAGTGTGCAAGTGCTTGTGAATTTCTTGAAAGAAGAGGCACACAAGAATAACAAAATCTCAAATTATTATTATATTTTTGAACTCATAAGCCATCTCTCACCGAGGCAGGGTGACCTGAAAAAGAAGAAACAAAAGTTTTTCTTCTTTTTACATTTAGTAATTTATACAGGAGAAGGAGTTACTAGCCCCTTGCTCCATGAATTTTAATTGTCTCTAACAACACACACATGGCTTACAGAGGAAGGATTCTCCTCCACTTCCACATTATTATTATTATTATTTGCAATGTATATTTCTTAATGAAAATAAGTTAGAGTATAACTTTGACTACTGTTGTCTAAAGCTGTAAATTTTTCTCAATACATTGACTGTAATCTTAATCTCACTTCAGTACATACCTATGTTATCAGGTAACTTGATTTAATACCTAATGATACATTTTGGGCAGAAGTTTAATTTCTGTTTATTTTTTTCATCAGGAGTTGGTATCAAGGGAGCGAGTAGTTTGGGAAGGCTGGCAGTCACATTTGTTGTATAAATTAATATTTGCCTCAGGAGTAATTGTAATGATGACCGTCAATCCGAGTACTGGGGATCTTACAAGAATTGTATTTGACAAATTTCTAGTGGGGAAGCTTCTCTCTGAGCATCTGGCCAATGGTAAGTTGTTACAGATAAGAAGAAAGTCAAAGAAATTGTCACATCTGAATGAGCATTTTTTTTTTTTTAGATTTAAAAAAAAAAAACATACCATGGGCGATACCCTTTAACCCTTTGACTGTCGGAGACCCCTTTCTGAAACTGTCATTTCATGTCGCAAAATATTCAAAAAAAAAAATTATTTTTTCTTATCAAAATGTTAAGATTATTTTTCTGATTGTTTAAATCCCCCAAAAAAAATTTGCGATCAGTACTTACCGAGATATAGAGCGGTAAAGTTGGCAAAAAATGAGCCTCGTATGGCAACAGCAGCGAATGCAGCTCACCCGGTAAACTTTGGTTTACTTCCTTTCGTAGGTTTCTTGTTTTTTTCACTAGTATTTTATTTTTTTACGTAACTTATGTGGCCTGTGAGACCAAAGTAAGGTGCAATGTAGTACAGTGGACCCCCGAGTTTCGTAAAAACTTCACTCCTGAAGTCTGCTCAAGTGCCATTACCGAACGAATTTACTCCCTTAAGGAAAAATTTCACGTAGGTTAGTCTATTTCAGACCCCCAAAAATACACTTCCACAAGAACTTACAAAATTATACTTACATAATTGCACGATTTCCGGGGTATTCGTTAACCGAGGGTCCACTGTATATATATACACTCGTTGTATGCAACACAATAATTGCACAAACATTAGTATCATTATATTGTTTACAAAACTTGTTTACACCAACCAACAATAAAAAAAAATTTTTATTACTATTGTTCTATAATATATATACACATATATAATGACTGGACACTTTCCATCAACTGCAATTAGCACTTCAAAGCTCCAAGCTATGTGTATGTGTGTGTCTACATCTAAATTTGCTGAGTCAGGGTAAGGCAGCTGTCAAAATGCCATTATGCCATTATTCACCACCCCCACACTGCCTGTCAACCTGTCAACACAAAAGGGGACCCATGTCTTCTTCCCCACAACCTCCTTCCTTTCCCTCATACCTACCTTCCTAGCTTCATTTCTTCCTTCATTCCTAACTTTCTTTATACCTTCCTTTCTTACATATTTCCTTCCTTCCTTCCTTCCTCTCATCTCTTCTTTCCTGCCTTCCTTTCTTCCTTCATTCCTTCCTTTATTTCTTCCTTCCTTTCTTTCTTTTGTTCCTTCCTTCCTCTCATCTCTTCCTTCCTTCCTTTCTCTCTTTCTTTCTTTCTTAATTCCTTCCTTCTTCCTTTCCTTCTTCCTTCTTCTTTCCTTCCTTCCTCTCATCTCTTCTTTCCTTCCTTCCTTCCTCTCATCTCTTCTTTCCTTACTTTCTTTCTTCCTTCCTTCTGGTATCCTGGGCATTTCTTTCGGTCACAAACTCCTCAAAACCATGAAATTTATCTTCAGAGACACTTCCATCTGTGTTAGAGCTATCATTGAGGAAGAGAACAGTCCCAGATGTGCCAAGTAGTCAGATAATTCTTACCGCTAGGCATGCTGAACAAGGACTACTGAAATGGCGTTCCCACAATGCACCACTGGCTGCTCGATTTTTTTTTATACTGCGCACACTGACCACACAGACCCATTCTCTCACATGTAGGCCTACCAGCTTTCTCCTGCTTGATTTGAGGCAGCTAGAATTTAGGCGTATAGATATGTCCGAAACAGTGGCTCATAAGACGTATATATACGACCGAAACAGTCAAAGGGTTAAGCTTGAAAAAAATTGGTAAAATATTTTGATTGCAGTTTGAATTGTATTCGGACTGATTGACCATATTTAAAATCGTCTCTAAACTTTGCAGCCCCATCCCTAGACCCATTATGTTCATCTGTAAGTTTTTGACTACTGCACACACCATGGGTATTGGGTGCATAATAAAAATATTAAACTAACTCTATGCATTTTAGGATTCTAGAATAAAGCAGCACATTTTCTTTTATATTCCATGTCTAAAATTTTTATTTTGCAAAGTTCCTAACTGATTTTGTTGAAAAATTTCTGCTTGACACAGCTATTGAGTTTAAATATAAATCTTTATTGAAATTGGACTGATATCTTCTTATAATACATGATCTTCATAATTCCTGTACATTTAAGTATGAAACACATCTCACACAGCACCATCCTCGTATTATTTAGTAAAATTATTCACCATATACCCAGCAGTTACTGTGAAAAAATATGTAACATGCAATATGTATAGTACATGAATGTTGTCTATAATTTTTCATTCAAGTTTAATATAAACAATAAACCATTTTTATTTTTTACCCCATGGCCATTTTCCTTCCAATTAAATCCTTGCTCTGCTTTCAGTTGTTATGACAAAGCACCACTTGTTGTTTTCCTATAATGAATGCAGACTGTCAGTGGTGCACCTGACACGTTCACCACCAGAGGGTCACTTTCAAGAGCGGTTATCTACCGTGGATCCAAAAATACACACTTGTGAAGTTGCTGGACCATCAGGTCGACGATTTGAAAGAAAACTCTCCGCAAATCTTTCAGGTGATATGGTAAGTGTAACTTCACATAAAAATCACTATACAGTGGACCCCCGGTTATCGGCCATAATTCGTTCCAGAATGCTTCTCGAGTGCCGTTACCGAACGAATTTGTTCCCATAAGGAATAATGTAAATTAGATTAGTCCGTTTAGAACCCCAAAAATATACAGTGGACCCTCGGTTAGCGGCCAACTCGGTTAGCGGCCTGTTTTACGGCTCCCGGTTAGCGGCTGTATGGGACGCGTCTATCCGCCGGCTGGGGCCGCCTGCACTTCAGTTTGCCTGTGTCTCTCGGTGCATGAGGAAGCTTCTGCTCATTCATCCAAACATTTTGCTTGTTTTCCATTGTTTTTTGTCAGTGCAACTGCAAAATAAGTAACCATGGCTCCCAAGAAAGTTCCTAGTAAAGTTCCTGTGGTAAAGAGAGTGAGAAACACCATGAAATTTAAGAGAGAGGTGATTGAGAAATATGAGAGTGGTATGCGGGTGCTGGAACTTGCCAGGATGTTTGGGAAAAACAAATCAACAATTACAACCATCCTGGCAAAGAAAGAACAAATCAAGGATGCTGATGTTGCCAAAGGAGTAGCTTTTGTAACGAAACAAAGGTCACCAATAATAGAACAAATGGAAAAGTTATAGTTATTGTGGATTAAAGAAAAACAAATAGTGGGAGACAGTGTAGTGGAGTCTGTTATTTGCATGAAGATCTTGTGAAGAAAACTCCTGGAACAAGTGCTGTTGGTAGTGAATTTAGGGCCAGCAAAGGCTGGTTTGAGACATTTAAGAAGTGCAGTGGCATACACAGTGTTGTAAGGCATGGTGAGGCTGCAAGTTCAGACAAACATGCTGCTGAAAAGTTTGTGCAGGAATTTCAGGACTACATAAAGAGTGAAAATCTGAAACCAAGCCTATGAAAGACAGGCTAACACTCTTGTTTTGTGCTAACACTAGTGGGGATTTCAAAGTGAAGCCTTTACTCGTGTATCACTCTGAAACTCCTAGAGTGTTCAAGAAACACAATGTCGACAAGAAAAGATTGTGTGTGATGTGGAAAGCAAATCATAATGCATGGGTCACAAGGCAAATTTTCAAAGATTGGGTTGATGATGTGTTTGGCCCAAGTGTGAAAAAATACCTTCAGGAAACAATTTGGGACTCAAGTGCCTCCTGGTACTGGACAATGCTCCTGCACATCCTCCAGACTTGGAAGACCAAATGTCTAGGGACTTCAAATTTATAAAAGTGAAGTTCTTGCCTCCTAACACCACTCCTCTTCTCCAGCCCATGGACCAGCAGGTCATTTCTAACTTCAAGAAACTGTACACCAAAGCAGTGTTTCAGAAGTGCTTTGAAGTGACCTTGGACACTGAATTGACCCTTAGAGAGTTCAGGAAGAATCACTTCAATGTCTACAACTGCATAGGCCTTATAGGTAAGGCTTGGAATGCAGTGACTTCCAGGACTTTGAACTCTGCTTGGAGACCACTGTGGCCAGGTTGTGTTGAAAAGAGGGATTTTGAAGGATTTGAGGCTGACCCTAACCCTGACGACCCTGTGCCTGTTGTGGAAGATATTGTGGCATTGGGGAACAGCCTGGGGTTGGAGGTGAGTGGTGAGGATGTGGAAGAGTTTGTGCAGGACCACAGGGTAGAGCTAACCACTGAAGAGCTGCAAGAGCTGGAACTGGAACATCATCAGACCAGAGTTGAGGCTATTGCTTCAGAAAAGGAGGAGGAAAGGAAGAGAAGAAGGTGCCTTCTTCAGTGATTAAGAAAATTTGTTCCAAGTGGAATGGTGTGCAGATATTTGTTGAAAAACACCATCCTGGCCAAGCTGAAACAAGCCATATCTGCAACATGTTTAGTGACAAAACCTTGTTCCACTTCAGGGAAATGTTAAAGAGGCACCAGAAACAGAGCACTCTGGACAATTATTTTTCTAGACAAGGGTCTAGCGACTCTCAAGCTGGTCCTAGTGGCATTAAAAGAAAAAGAAGGGAAGTAACCCCAGATAAGGACTTGTTACCTGAAGTCTTTATGGAGAGGGATTCCCCTTCCAAACACTAACTCCTCCCTATTTCCTCCTCCCTATCTTCCAGAAGCCAGCATTAGTCTTCAATAAAGGTATGTAATACTGATTTAATTGTTAAAAAAAAAAAAAAATTTGTGAATATTTTTGTCTGGAACGGATTAATTGTATTTACATTAATTCTTATGGGAATATTACTTCGGTTAAAGGCCATTTCGGTAAAAGGCCTAGCTCCTGGAATGGATTACGGCCTTAAACCGAGGGTCCACTGTACTTACAAAAGCATTTACAAAAATATACTTACATAATTGTTCGAGTTGGGAGCAGTACGAAATCCGGGGGTCCACTGTATATTACTTTTTTGCTGAAAAGTTGAATGAAAGCTAATTATACATTTAAGCTGTCTTATTCACTGCACAAAGTTGGCTCTCAGGTAAGGTGTACACTTGTCATGCCCACTCTAGTAGAACACTTGTTAAAATGCACAATTTGCAATCAGCCTCGAAAGTATTTTTGTACCATTGTTGTCTTTCAACAAGGAGTAATTTACCACTGCTGTTTTTCGACAAGTTCCTCACTACAGCCACTTATTTTCTGTGATCTGTAATTACACCTTATGCCTTTTATTTTACTGCTACGTATAGGTATGTCTGTGAATAGTTTTTAATGACCTTAAATACATACATTTCTTCCTTCATAAGCCATGCATGTCATAAGAGGCAACTAACCATTGATATTGGCCTATAAATACCCCTTCTACCTTTTCTTTGTGTTTGTGTGATTTTGTAAATGGTCCAAGTCGGACCGAAACGTCGTCGTAAGCTCCTCTCTTCCATGTGCGGGTTGTGTGTGTATTGTTCCAGTCACAGTATTGTGCCTTTTTTGTTAATTATTGGCTACAAACCTTTCTAATTTGTCTTGAGAATATCCAAAGTGACCATTGTTATCAGCAAAGAGCACCTGTGTCAACTCCTACTTTGTATCAAATCCAGTATCTTTCAATCTTGCACCTCTCCCCAGCAGTATAGCATTTACTTCTTTTACATCCATCTATAAATATATTAAATAACCATGGTGGCATAACACATCTCTAAGTCCTGCTCTCTCTGAGAAATAGTCCCTCTCCCTCCTACATACCCAACCTTAGCATAAAAACCCTTATGGTTTTAGTAACTTACCACCCATTGCATACATTTGCAACATCTGCCACATTGCTTCCCTATCAACCCAGTTAAATGCCTCTTCTCAATCCATAAATGCAACAGATTGCTGTTTCTTTCTTTCTTTCAACACGTCGGCCATTTCCCACCGAGGCAGGGTGGCGAAAGTTTCTCCTTTTACATTTAGTAATATATACAAGAGAAGGGGTTACTAGCCCCTTGCTCCCAGCATTTTAGTCACCTCTTACAACACGCATGAAATTGCTGTTTACCCTTATCTAAATACTGGTCACTTATATGCTTCAACATAAACACTTGGTCCACACATCCCCTTTTACTTTATACAAGGGAACTATGCATGCTGTCAATCCTTAGGTATCCCCTTATATGATTATTATTATTATTATTGTCATTATTTTAATAAACCGGTAGTAGGAGTAGGTGGTAGAAGCAGTAGTAGGAGTAGGTGGTAGTAATAGTAGTACTAGTAGCAGGTGGTAATAGTAGTTATTTTTCAAATAGAGTATAAAACACTGTCCAGTGAGATAATAGTATTTTTTCCTTATCTGTAGCCTATCTTCCTTTGCCTACATTTAGAGTTGGAGGAAGTAAGATGTGTTTTCTATATATGACACAGTATTGGTTTGCACACTCCAGCATATTAAGGTCATGACCAACTTCAGGTGGTGGTATGGTGGCAGACGAGCGAAGACGAGGTATATCCTTGGAGCCCACTAGCGAAGGACCGTGACCGTGCAAACATTCTTGTCTACTCTTTGGAAGGAACAAGTATGGATTTGGTGTGCTACTGCCGAACAGAGATGGCACCTCTGAGTGTTTCTTTCAGTAAGGTGCAGCCAAATGTTCTGCTGACAGTGGAACAAGGCTTTGGAAAGAAGGGAGGAGTGACAGTCCTCAGCTGTGTGTATGAGGTAAAGAAAGTTGTTAGATTTTATTGTAATTCCTGCTGTTTATACTGATGGACTGAAGTGTGACTATGCAAATATCTTAAGGAATTCAGGCAAAGTGCTTAACCGATCACGTTTGGTGCAAGAACATTGTTTTCACATTGAGAGTCAGGCAGGATGTTGGTGGGTCATTGATGAACAATGGCTCTGCCACTCTGAGAAGGCAGCTAGAAAGCATGTGATGTTGAATGTTTGTTTCTTTAAATAATAATAATAATAATAATAATAATAATAATAATACAGTGGTACCTCTACTTACGAGTAAAATTTGTTCCAGTCGGCTGTTCAAGTGCCGATACCGAAGGAATTTTTACCCATAAGAAATAATGAAAATTAGGTTAATCCATTTCAGACCCCTAAAAATACACTTACAAAAGCAGTTGGGAGCTGCTTGTAAGTAGAGGTACCACTGTATAATAATATTTTTATTTCATTGCAAGTTTACATCGAGATTTTGTAATTACAATTATGAATTGAAGTGCAAAGAGAGCCACTATCATGCCATGGCATTATGGGCAGACTAAATCTAATGGCTTATAGACTACTTAACCTGGAGTTTACCTGGAGAGAGTTCCAGGGGTCAACGCCCCTGCGGCCCGGTCTGTGACCAGGCCTCATGTTGGATCAGAGCCTGATCAACCAGGCTGTTACTGCTAGCCGCACGCAGTCCAACATACTAACCACAGCCTGGCTGGTCAGGCACCAACTTTAGGTGCCTGTCCAGTGCCTGCTTGAAGACAACCAGGGGTCTATTGGTAATCCCCCTTAATACTAGAGAAATTTATTAAGTTTGTTATAGTTAAAGATTAGCTTATGTTTATAGCAGATAATAAGTTTACTCAAATTACAATCTGAGGATATTACATTGTGAAAGCATTTTTGAAAGTAATTTACAGTATGAGTATTTAGTTTAGGGTGAGTAGGTAGTTTTTGAGAAGAGTCTTAAATTGATGTTCAGACCAGATTATTTTAGTATTTACTGGTAATGAATTCCAGATTTTAAGGTCCTTTATGTGCATAGAATTTTTACACAGGGCGATATGGACATGGGGTATATCAAAAAGTGAACTCTGTCTTGTGTTATGGTCATGGGTCCTGTTAAAGTTGGTGAGGAGAATTTTGAGTGGAGGGTTTATATTTGAGTGTAGAGTTCTATGTAGTAGGCACAAGAATAAATGTGAATGTTCTTTACGGTGAGTAGTTTTAGACTTTTGAATATTGGTGGAGTATGCTGTCAAGAGTGGGAATTTGTTATCATTCTGACTGCAGCCTTTTGCTGGGTTATGAGTGGTCTAAGGTGATTTAATGTTGTTGATCTCCATGCACAAATTCCATAGGTGAGATAAGGGTAGATGAGTGAATGATAGTGCAAGGAGAGCTGATTGAGGCACATAGTAGTGTATCTTTGATAGTATGGTCTTTGAGATTTTCTTGGAAATTTGTTGTACGTGTGTGTGAAATTTGAGGCTACTGTCAAGGTGGATTTCTAGGAGTCTTGTGATGAGTGATCCATTGAGCGTTATGTTAAGTGGAACATTTGTAGCTCTGTTTCCAAACTGAATGAAATAGGTTTTGTCAGTATTGAGAGTAAGCTTATTAGTCATCATCCAGGTAGATATTTTCTGTAATTCAGCATTAACAGTGTTGGCCAGTATGACTGGGTTTGGGTGAGAGAAGACATATGTAGTGTCATCTGCAAATAATATGGGTTTGAGTAGTTGTGATGCATTCGGTAGGTCATTCATGTAAATGGGGAAGAGGAGTGGTCCTAGGACACTTCCTTGTGGAACACTGACTGTAATTTGTTGTGTGGAAGAGTTAGCTCCATTTGTGTACATGTATTGTCTTCTGTTACTAAGGTATGACTTTAGGTAGTTGAGTGAGTGCCCTCTTATACCTATAGTGTGCTAATTTTGTGAGCAGTAAATCATGGTTGAATGTATCAAAAGCTTTACGTAAATCAATGAAGATTCCCAGTGGGACTTCTTTCTTCTCAAGAGCGGTGTATATTAGCTCTATTATTCTATTATTCAAGTCTGCTTGATCACCTCCTTTGTGGATCGGGGTGACCCTCGCTATTTTGAGAATTGATGGGAAGGTAGAGGATTCAATGGATTTGTTGAAGAGTGTTGCAATAATTGGTGACAGTACGTGAGAAGCTTTTTTCTACATAAAAGGTGGTAAGCTGTTTATGTCTCCTGCCTTGTATTTAAGGGTGTTGATGATGAGTGAGACTTCTATTGGGTTGGTTGGAGCTAAGAATAGTGTATTCGGGTAGGTGTTGGTGAGGTAGTCCGATGGACGGGTGTTTGAGCTTGGGATCTTACTCGCTAGATTCTTTCCTATGGTGGAGAAGAAAACATTAATTTGATAGTTTTATTTTTGGATATCTTTTTATTTCCTAGAATTTCAGATAGGGTTTTCCAGGTCTTTTTCATATCACCTTTTATGTTATGTAATCTGTTCTCGTAATAAAAATTTTTTGACCTTCTTATCAGACTAGTAAGGATTGACAAGTAGCGTTTGGATTGGTCTCTGGTTATTTGACCCCTTCTGTACTGTTTTTCATGTAGGTGCTTTTTGTTAATGGATTTAAGGATGATGGGTGTTAGCCAGGGACTGTTAAGTCTCTTAGCTGTGACCTGTTTAGTTTTTTAGGACAATGCCTGTTATAGAGGTAATGGTTTTTTTTAGGAAATTCTTAATACAGTGGTACCTCGAGTTACGAGCAAAATTCATTCCAGACGGCTATTCAAGTGCCGATACCGAAGGAATTTTTTCCCATAAGAAATAATGAAAATTAGATTAATCCATTTCAGACCCCCAAAAATACACTTACAAAAGCACCTACAAAAATACACTTACATAATTGTTCGAGTTTGGAGCTGCTCGTAAGTAGAGGTACCACCGTACATTCATTAGTATCTGAATATGTTTCTATCTCATTATGCCAGTCGATGTTAATCATAGCTGTTATAAAGTTATTAACAGCTGACTCGTTATGTAGTCTGAAGGTAACTTTAGTAGTGTCTTTTGGGGCAATTTACTAACACACTCGCGAGAAATTGCCAGTGTGTTAGTACAGTCAATCCCCGGTTAACGATATTAATCTGTTCCAGAGGGCTTATCGGTAACCGAAAATATCGTAATCCGATTCTATTTTCCCCATAAGAAATAATGGAAATAAAATTAATCCGTTCCAGACACCCAAAAGTATTAACATAAAATATTTTTTTACAACATAAGACATGTTATAAATTAGACACATATGCAACATTTGGGTATCTTTATTGAGGAAACGTTTCGCCACACAGTGGCTTCATCAGTCCAATACAAAGTAGAAAGGTGTAAGGAGAGTAGGAGTTTTGAGGTAATCAGTCCCTCGGCCTGGAGTCGATGTGTTCGGTCCATCAATCTTGTAGAAATGACAGCATATGTCCGTAGAGGTGGCTTATATACTGTAGATTGATGGACTGAACACATCGACTCCAGGCCGAGGACTGATTACCTCAAAACTCCTACTCCCTTACACCTTCTACTTTGTATTGACTGATGAAGCCACTGTGTGGCAACGTTTCCTCAATAATGATACCCAAATGTTGCATATGTGTCTAATTTATAACTTGTCGGTTCTCTGAACCATTCATCTATAACATAAGACATGCAATTACACACAAGTTTATGAGAAATAAAGAAATAATAGTACAATAACATGTCACTTACATTTATTGAAGAGTTGTTGATGTGTGGAAGACGGGATGAGGGGAGAGGATGGAGTAGTAATGCTAGTGTTTGGAAGGGGAATCCCCTTCCATTAACACTGCAGGTACCAAGTTCTTTTCTGGGGTTACTTGCCTTTTTCTTTTAATGCCACTAGGACCAGGTTGAGAGTCACTGGACCCATCTCTAACCAAAAATCTGTCCAGGGAGCTCTGTGTCTGGTGATTCTTTAAAACATTCCTGAAATGGGACACCACAGTGTCATTGTACAGGTTGCCAGCATGGCCTGCAACAGCTTGATTAGGGTGATATTCATCCATAAAGCCTTGCACCCTGGTCCACATTCCACAAATCTCCTTAATCACTGAAGAAGGCACCTTCTTCCATCTCTGTTCCACCTCCTCCTCCTCCTCTGAACCATTTTCTTGACCTGTGGTCTGTTGTTGCTGTTGCTGTTGAAGGTCTTGCAAATCTTCAGTGGTTATCTCTTCTTTGTGCTCCTCCACCAACTCTTCCACATCCTCACCACTCACCTCCAACCCCATGGACTTGCCCAGTTCCACAATTTCTTGCACAACAGGCTCAGGCTCAGGGTTCTGAGGCTCAGCCCCAAAACCTTCAAAATCCCTCTCTAGGACACAGTCTGGCCACAATTTTCTCCAGGCAGTGTTCAAAGTCCTGGTAGTCACTCCCTCCCAAGCCTTACCTATAAGGTGTACACAATGCAGGATATGGAAAGGATCTTTCCAAAAGTCTCGTAGGGTCATATTCATGTCTGTGGTCACATCAAAACACTTTTGAAACATTGCTTTGGTGTAGAGTTTTTTAAAGTTGCAAATGACCTGCTGGTCCATGGGCTGGAGGAGAGGAGTGGTATTAGGGGGCAGGAACTTTACTTTGATGAACTTAAAGTCCTCCACAATTTTCTCTGCAAAGTCTGGAGGATAACAAGGAGCATTGTCCATTATCAGGAGGCACTTAAGTGGCAAATTATTTTCCTTGAGATATTTCTTCACACTGGGGCCAAACACGTCATGGAACCAATCTAAGAAAATGTCCCTTGTGACCCATGCCTTACTGTTAGACTTCCACATCACACACAAATTAGACTTGGCGATACCGCATCTGTTAAACGCTCGGGGATTTTCAGAATGATACACCAGTAAAGGCTTCACTTTACAATCACCACTGGCATTAGCACAAAGCATCAGAGTTAGCCTGTCTTTCATAGGCTTATGTCCTGGGAGTGCCTTTTCCTCCTGTGTAATGAAGGTCCTGTTTGGCATTTTCTTCCAAAACAGGCCTGTTTTGTCACAATTGAACACTTGTTGGGGTTGGAATTGTTCAGCCTTTATGTAGCCCACGAATTCCTGCACATATTTTTCAGCCGCACTTTTGTCACAACTGGCTGCCTCACCATGCCTCACAACACTATGTATGCCACTTCGCTTTTTAAATCTGCCAAACCAGCCTTTGCTGGCTTTAAATTCGTTCACTTCAGCACTCGTTGCAGGCATTTTCTTGACGAGATCATTATGCAACTGCGTTGCTTTTTCACATATTATTGCCTGCGTAACACTATCTCCTGCTAACTGTTTCTTGTTGATCCACACCAACAACAAATTTCCCACATCTTCCAGCACTTGCAATCTCTGTTTTGTGATCACATTTGCACCTTTCGCAACAACAGCTTCCTTGATTTTACGTGTATTTCCCTTGGCCACAATGGTAGCGATGGTTGAATAGGCTTTGCCATACAGCCTGGCCAGCTCAGTGATACGCACTCCACTTTCATATTTTGCTATTATCTCCTTCTTCACTTCTACTGTATTTCTCAGTCTCTTTACCACAGGGCTGGCACTAGGAGCTTTCTTTGGATCCATGGTAGCTTATTTAGCAGTTGCAAGCACTAAAAACAGTGGAATAATGACAATACAGTGGACCCCCGAGTTTCGTAAGGTTCTTACTTCGTAAACATCGTGTTTCGTAAGCTTTTTACGATTTCGAGAATCATAAAACCGCTCGTGTTTCGTAACGTATTAGACCTGTCCGCCTGCTCCGCGCCTGCGCGGGACGCAGGACGCCGCCAGTGAAGCGTTGTTTACCATTGAGAGAACATTACCTAGCGTGCTCTTTCAAACATTCACACTACATTTGGTGGTTTTTTTGGTGCTTTAGTGATTGTCACTGTGAAATAAGTCACCATGGGTCCAAAGAAGCTTCCTAGTGGCACCCCTGTGGTAGCATTCATGCAGGGAGTGTAGCATTCATGCAGGGAGTGGAGCATTCATGCAGGGAGTGTAGCATTCATGCAGGGAGTGTAGCATTCATGCAGGGAGTGTAGCATTCATGCAGGGAGTGTAGCATTCATGCAGGGAGTGTAGCATTCATGCAGGAAGTGTAGCATTCATGCAGGGAGTGTAGCATTCATGCAGGGAGTGTAGCATTCATGCAGGGAGTGTAGCATTCATGCAGGGAGTGTAGCATTCATGCAGGGAGTTTAGCAGGCATGCAGGGAGTGTAGCAGGCATGCAGGGAGTGTAGCATTCATGCAGGGAGTTTAGCATTCATGCAGGGAGTTTAGCATTCATGCAGGGAGTTTAGCAGGCATGCAAGGAGTTTAGCAGGCATGCAGGGAGTTTAGCAGACATGCAGGGAGTTTAGCAGGCATGCAGGGAGTTTAGCAGGCATGCAGGGAGTTTAGCAGGCATGCAGGGAGTGTAGCAGACATGCAGGGAGTTTAGCAGGCATGCAGGGAGTGTAGCAGACATGCAGGGAGTTTAGCAGGCATGCAGGGAGTGTAGCATTCATGCAGGGAGTTTAGCAGGCATGCAGGGAGTGTAGCAGACATGCAGGGAGTGTAGCAGGCATGCAGGGAGTGGGGATTCCCCTTCGTAGAGGCTGAAGAATTCCTCCCCCAACAAGTGTTTAATTGTGATGAAACAGGCCTGTTTTGGAAGAAAATGCCCAAGAGGACCTTCATTACTCATTATTTTATCTTCCAGATGCCTGCAACTCTTCAATAAAGGTAAGTAAATGTATATATATATATTGTTTTTAATTATTTTATATGTGAATATTTTTTTGTGGAACGGATTAACTGTATTTACATTATTTCTTATGGGAAATAATGGTTTGAATTTCGTAAACTTCGTGTAAAGTACTAGCTCCTGGAACGGATTAATTACGATACTCGGGGTCCACTGTATACTGGTATGAATGCGTGGGTGGTGGTCGCTCTCGCTTGTAAACAATAGCACACTGACGCTCCCTGGAGTGCCCGCCCAGCTGGGCCACGCGTACGCGTCCGGGACGAATATCGTAGTCCGAGAGGATCATCATAAACTGAGCCAATATTTTGACGGAAAAATGTATCGCTAACCAATTTTATCGTTATCCGACGCCATCGTTAACCGGGTTTTGACTGTAAATACTTTTACCTCCTTCACGATCAAAGACTATAGAATATAGCTTGCAATGGAGACAATACACACTGTTGTCTTGGGTGACCCAGAGCTTAGTTTTAACTTTTAATCTGTTGTGCATTACTGTATCTATACTACTTTTATGACAACTTTTTTTCATAAACTGTTCTCAAGAGTTTTTTTGTTATAAGTAAGCATTATGCATTTACAAGTCATCAGATAAAGGAATCTGGATAACACAATTAGAATTTCTGTCAGCAAAATGAGCTAGTTAAATAAATGACTGAGGGCAATATAGATCTCTGAAAATATTACATACGTATTCTCAGTGCTTCATCGTGTACATAACTTTCATGACAATATGCTTTCAGAAACAAAAAGTATAGCAAAAAATTTCTGTTACTGTTCATGACATAAAAAGTGTTGTATGTACTCATTGGAATGCATGTCTGTTATATACAGTGGTCGTCATCTTACAATCAGTACAGTTATTAATTAGAACATCAAGGAATGGGACCTTTCATTCAGCTTCCATTCATATTTGAATTTGATGAAATAATGTAAATTATTTAATTAATAAAAGGCTTTGAAATTTTGCTCTTGTAGCCACACAGCAAAGGTACCCACATACTTCAGCCAGACGCGATCAGGAAGGGATATTTTTTTTTTTCAACAAACTGGCCTAAAAAGAAAAACGAAAGTTTCTCTTTTTAAATTTAGTAATTTATACAGGAGAAGGGGTTACTAACCCCTTGCTCCAGGAAGGGATATCAGAGGTAATAATTCTGTCAGATAATTCTTAAAAGATATTAAACATAGTGGTAGTAGAAGAATGGGATACCTTAATAAAGGATCTAGTTAGTGCTACACCCATTGGAAATTTAAAAATATATATGACATTTAAATAACTAAGACAGTTTAGCTGTGTCCTTGTACCTACAGATAGGTTAAAAAAAATTGACAAGTATATACAGTACATCCATCAATCCTTAAAAGTATTTTATTTTTCAGGTAGAGCGAGGTGCATTGCATCGTGTAACAGTTACTACAATTCCCTTAGAAGCTCCTCTAATGGCCCACGCTCATAACCCTGCTGAGGATCGTTTACTTCTAGCCTGCAATAATGGCGTCTTAGCACTGCACTGTGACTCTCGTGGCATGACGCATGTAACAAAGGCAGGACTGATCCCATCAAATATTGCTTGGTTGAACTCAGGAAATATAGTGGTAGTTAGTAATGAGAGAGGTCAGATTCAGTGCTTCGATCTGGCCTTGTCTCTTATCAGACTGCAGTTGGTTATGGAAGATCATAATCCTCAGAGAATTTTGGATTTTTCTGAGCACTTTTGTCATCAGCAGTCCCTGTTAAAACTTACCTGGGCCCCAGCTAGGAAGCCTGAAGAATCTCAGATGAAATATAATCCTCATTTACTTCTGCTACACTACATCAGAGGACCTATAGCTTGCTTGCGTGTTGATGTCAGTGTAATGAGCAGAGATGATCTCACAGCTCCAGCTCTGGTTGCCCAGTACATCAAGCATCGTCAGCTAGATGAAGCTGTTAACCTTCTGGTTTCTCTCACTTGGGATCAAGAAGGTCCATTAGCCATGCAGTGTTTGACAGCTATTGCCAACCATCTCCTGCGGTTACCTTTGATTCCTCAAAGAGAAACTCAGTTAGAAGGTGCATTAGGAAGCTTCCATGTTCCAGTACAACCTATCAGTCAGGCTGTAGAGGAGGAGTTTGGGCCAGCTGTAAGGGCCCTTACTCGCAGATTTTTCTTCCGTGTGCTTAGGTGAGATCCTCTGTTTCTCTTAAAATTCTAATTCTTTGTTTAGATATATGAAGTTCAAAGCTTATTTTAATTAAAATTTTATTATTTTACCACATAAATAGTAATGTTTTGCATAAATGTTGACAAGATTAGTGCTGAAGGAGGGGTGGGGATATTGCAGTCAGAGGATAATCTGAAGTGTGATGTTATCATGCCTCTGGAAAGACAGTGGTAGAATGGATGATAGTGAAGGTGTTTTTTCTGTGTCACCCTGCCTTGGTGGCACATGGCCATTGAGGTAGAATATTTTTTTATATTAGTCTTTACTTTTATTCACAGGTCTGGGAGGCTAGAAAAAGCCTTACGTTTAGCTCTTGATCTGAAGGACTATGACTGCTTTATGGCTGTCCATATTGTGGCAAAACGCAATGGAGACAATCAGATAGCAACAACAGCATTGGAAAATGCCCGTGAGCTGGAGTCGTCGTGTAGCTCTAGTGCATCTTGTAGCTCAGTGCTGTATGGAGAGTCAAGCACAAGCTCAGGGTCAGAGTCGTGCAGTGAGTCTTGTTCCACCTGTTTTTCCGACAGTGGATCACACTGTGGCTCTGAGTCTGGTGACCACAGGAGACGGGGTAAGATTAATATCCTAATATTATCTCATGATGCATTATATTTTTCTTAAATAACCTTTCACAGTCTTCATAATTAGGCCTCATAATTGTTAGCAGAAACAATAACAATTAACACAAAAATTATACACACAGCCTATAGACTTTCTGGCTATGCTGAGCCTTTCCTTTGAAAATTTCACAATAACCTAAAACTACAATATCAGAATAAACTAAAATACAAAATCAGAAACAATGAATCAGTATACACTGCAACTACTTAACATCATATGACCTGATCACCTGGAATGAGCAAAATGTGAGTAAACATTCACTGCTGTGAGGTGTCATCTCACCTCCATTAATCTGAACTAAAACCTCTTGCTTGAGAACTCTGTGAGCTTGAAGACATAGAATATTTTGTCGAATCATATACTATTAGTTATTAATTTTTAATTTATTTATTTTTTGTGGTACAGTATATTAATGTTAAAATATAGCCCATGTTGGTTTTCACAGCTCTTGTAGTATTGAAAGCTTGTATATTCCTAACAAGATTCTCATAATTCTTGTATGTATTGTTTGAAAGCTTGTGTATTCTTAACAAAATAGAATAAAACAATATTTTAATTATTCTTCTTTCAACAAATTGGCCGTTTCCCACCAAGGCGGGGTGGCCCAAAGAGAAAAACAAAAGTTTCTCTTTTTAACTTTAGTAATGTATACAGGAGAAGGGGTTACTAGCCCCTTGCTCCCAGCATTTTAGTCGACTCTTACGACACGCATGGCTTACAGAGGAAGAATTCTGTTCCACTTCCCCATGGAGATAAGAGGAAATAAGAACAAGAACTAGTAAGAAAATAGAAAAAAACCCAGAGGGGTGTGTATATATATGCTTGTACATGAACGTGTAGTGTGACCTAAGTGTAAGTAGAAGTAACAAGACATACCTGAAATCTTGCATGTTTATGAGACAGAAAAAAGACACCAGCATGTAAAACAATTACAGGCTTTCGTTTTACACTCACTTGGCAGGACGGTAGTACCTCCCTGGGCGGTTGCTGTCTACCAACCTATTACCTAAGAATATTTTAATTAATAATGTATAATAAGTAAATATTCATGATATGCTAGTGAGTGAATAATTAATGTCATGATACGGTGAGTAAATACATTATTGAGTAATCTTTCCGACACCCTCATGAGTTTATGATTGTGTCTGAAATTACAAAATGTCACTTTTCAAAGGTGCCAAAGCTTGTGCTCACCACACAAGTGACAAAGGAATCTTCAAACATTTGTTGAAGAGTACGCTATACATAATATTTTGTACTTGTAAAATTTCTTGCTCACCAACTTAAAACTATTAAAATAGAGTATTGTGTTTCTGAGTGTTTATTGTTGCTAGGTATTGTATCCATCTTGATGACCATGATTTATTGTAGAATTAATTGTGTATTGGATGCACAGTAAGTTGATATTCTTCACTCATACCAGGAGAGGAGTGTGGTGATGGCAGACTTGAGATTATATCAGAATCAAAATCTCCACAACAGCCTCAACACTCTTCACAGTTGGTATGGAAAGATTTTCTCAAGTGTATAAAACAGATTTTAGCAGTACAGTATATAAAGCTATATATATTTCTTCCTTTTTGTTGTTCACTTTATAATGTACATCTTGTTTCATGTCCTACTAATTGACCTAAACTATTGTACCATCCTTTATACCCTAAAAATTAGTTATTTAATTACATCTTAAATCTTGTAGTACATCTTGTCCTGGTAAAAAAAAATTCACTTGTTAATAGTAAATATTCTATGAATGGTATTGATATACAGTGGTACCTCGAGTTACGATATTTTTTCGTTTGAGAATGCTGTTCAAGTGCCATTACCAAACGAATTTATCCCCATAAGGAATAATGTAAAATAGACTAGTCCTTTTACACCCCCAAAAATATACCTACAAAAGCATTTAAAAAAATAAACTTACATAAAAGGGCGATTTTGGGGACCATCGTAACTCGAGGTACCACTGTACCAGTATGTATTGCATTATATTAGCTAAAAAAGAATTATTAATTTTGTATCTCTGATTAGACATTTAAAATAGTCAGACTTGAACCTACTGTACACTCCATTGTCTTTTATAATTCAAGTATAGATTTCATAAGTGTGTTCTTTCCTCAGCTGCCAGGAGTCCAGTATATGCCACCACTCAATGATAACCCAGCCCATAGTGTTGGAATATCAACAACCAAGCCAATAGAGTATCCCAATTCTTGTCAGAGCCATGCAACAGCCATCACCTCTCAGGATGGTACTGTGACAATCAACATTAGACAGCCAGATCGCACTCTGAAGAGAGCAACTAGACATTCAGTTGGTCCATTTGCAGCAAGATCTAGTTCACAGGGTACTGTGAAGTCTTCTCCAGGAAATAGCAAAAGGCCACCAACGACAGTCAGGGAGGTGTTCTATTCATCTGATCCAAATGAAGAGTTTGTTGATTCTGACACAGTTTCAGTATTTGTGGATAAAGATGAATTGCAGAATCAGTATGACCGTGCAGTGTATCATGGTACGTAACTTTTTAGTTTTTCTATTATTGTTTGAGAATTGAGTCTAAATTCTTAGTCACTTAAGCCATTAACTAATTGACTGGGAAGTACAGTGCCTGCACTCTGAAGGAGGTTCGAGGATATTTGCAGTTTTGAACTGTAGTATCGGCGCCCCTCTGGCAAGACAGTGATGGAGTGAATGATGGTGAAGGCATTTCTTCTCTTTTAGGGCACCCAAACTCGGTGGGAGACGGTCAGTTTGTTGAAAAAAAAAAATGTAGTGTATATTAGTAATGCTGAACCATTTAGTAACTTAAGAATTTTGGACTCATTCATTCTTGTTGCAACTGCTAGCTGTCATTGTGGTGTATGTCACTTGTAGTTGAGTTCACATTTCTTACTGACCTAATATGACTGTCTAGTAGTGTAACCTATGTTATGCTTTAGCACAATGTTTATTTTGTTCTGTATTCTCTGTCATCTGTCCAGTTTCAAGGATTTTAAGGGGAGAGTTTTCATTGTAGAACTTCATTAGAGAATCACTTTACTTTTTTGAAAGTCTCGGCACAAAGATTTTGCATTTGGTGGAAGCTTAATTTATATTTGTGTATTATTGGCACTGTTGTGATAAGTTACTTTTATTTCTAGAGATAGCTGAGGGTTTCCTCATCATTTTTTAATGTGGAAGACTGTTTTATAAAACATATTCTAAACAATTCTGGAAATATTTATGAAGTACATTATCTTATTCACAACTTAATTCTTTTTTGTATTTTGAGTATGGACATACTACGTCAGTAATTATACAGATGTCATGATAAAAGTATACTGTAGGGTATTTCATGGTGGAATGTTAATATCTTTCAGTGTATAAGTGATGCAGTGCTGGAGCTTTTGACATAGGTATACAGTGGTACCCCGAGTTTCGTACTTTATTCGTTCCAGAAGGCTGTTCGAGTGCCGTTACTGAACGAATTTGTTCCCATAAGGAATAATGTAAATTAGATTAGTCCATTTCAGACCCCCAAAAATACACTTACATAGTTGTTCGAGTTGGGAGCAGTACGAAACTCGGGGTACCACTGTATTGTAAAAAATTTCAGAAATGCCAAAACAAAGTTTTATTTATAGTTTAATGCCACTCTTATGCTTGAGAGCTTAGCCACTGGTGCTGATGTTATTCTCTTCATGCAATTCAAAGGGCAGGTTGGAAAAAATGGTTATTCAATTATTGTATTCTGTAAATATTTCTTAGGCTTTTTCCACAGGGGGTGACCACCCTGTCTTAGTTTTCCTTTTCCAGTTTCCCAGCTTCATAACTTTGTCTTCGTTCTTGTTAATTGCTACCACATATTTATTCAATCATTCATGAAGTCTAGCTAATTCTTTCAGCAGACTTCTTTAATCCTTTACAGTTTGTATTCTCCTTATCAGTTAAGCTTCAACTGTAAACAAAGATACGTATGTTTTTAACACACTGACTGACTCTCTAGCAACAAGGTAGGGTAACCCAGAAAAGGAAACTCATTCTCCATCATTCATTCAGTAGGTGTTTTACCAGAAGTGGGGAGGCATCACAATTCAAATGACCTCTCTAAACTGCAATATCTCCACCATCTTTAGAGTGTAGTCACTGTGCTTACACTTCTGGGACTCAAGTCCAGCTAACCAGTTTCCCTGAATTCCTTCATAAATGTTACCTTACTAACAGTCCAACAGCACGTCACTCCATAAAAGCTCATTTGTCTCCACTCACTCCAGTCAAACACACAGAAGTCTGCTGAATGCTCAAACCCCTAGCACTCAAAACTACCTTAACCCCTCTGTCCAACTCTTCCTGGGATCACTGCTACCCTTCCTTCCACCCTAGATTTATACATGCTCTTCATCATCCTATTTTGCTCCATCCTCCTCTCTGTCCATACCTCAACAACCCCTCCTCAGCCCTTGGATACATAGGAGGCATTTCCTGTAATTGAGTCATTACTATGCACTAGAAACAATATGCGGCACAACACTGATTCTTGTACAACTTCACTAGTTATACTTTCATGTTGAGGCTTCATTTTTTTATAATAACTTTGTTTAATATTGGTCAAGTATTCCCTCATCCACACTAATATTTATTCATTTACCTAGCTTGCTGCTCAGATTTACTAAATTGCCTTCTGTGCGGTAATGTATTAGAAGTCTTCTTACAATCTAGGAATATATAGTCCACCCATCCCTTTCTTTCCTGTTTGACCTCTGTAAATTTATTATGTGTGTCTATAAGCTTTGCAAGACACATCCTTCCACTTCTGAATCCATGCTGGTGTTCTGCAAGGAATTTAGTACTTCAGAAGATATTTAGTTAGATTTTTTAGCACACTGGCTGCCTACTACCTAGGTAGGGTGACCCCCCTCCCCAAAAAAAAGATAATGCATCCACTATTACTCATTCAGTAGCTGTATGGCCAGAAAACCCGAAGTTAATGAATAAAGATACTGCAAATGCAGGGGCTTGACTATATATTTTTATGTATATTTTTCAAGGAATAAAGAAGCCTGGAACTCGTAATCTAAAATTCACTTTATCACGCGTTCAAGACTCGTCCATTCCTTGAATATTTTAAAATCATTTGATGTCGTGTTTTTCAGCTAGTGGTCAAACTAGCTAAACTTTTGTAAATATAAATTATGAGATTTTTCTTTTCTGGATTGATAAGATATGGTATATTCATGAGAATTAACATGCTATGTAGTTTTTTATTTTACACCAAAATTAACCTACTTAACCTTCTATCCTTGCTAGAATTTCCTAATAACGTCTATCTAACGTCTGCCTAACTTTAATATTATGTAACCATCAGTGAATAGTGACCTGTAGCTCAGTGGTTAGTGTTTTCTCACAGCTGAAGAGACTAAGGTTTGATTCCTAGGTAAGACAAGTGTTCTTACATTGGTTACCACTGTTCACTTAGTAAATTGTTATGTAGCTGTTAGTCAACTGTTGTGGTTTGCAGCCTAAGCAGTGGTAATATTCCTTAGATAGGGCTGGGCTTTGAAATGAGCTGAAGTTCACCACATTCATCCAATAGCTGTCTTGTCAGATACATGGACATCACAGTTCAAATGATCCTCTCAACTAATATCCCCAGCAATCATTCAGAATGTAAGAACTGTATTTCTCACCTCCAGAACTTAAGCCTGGCAAACCAGTTTCCTCAAATCCCTCTATGAATGTTGTATGCTGTACCTTGCTCATGTTTCAATAAGATGTTAAATACTAAAAACCACTTGTCTCCACTCATTCCAATCTAGTATACTCATATGCCTGCTGAATGCTCGGCCCCCCTACTGCTTAAAACCTCCTTAACACAATCCAGCACTTCCTGGAACTTTCCCTACATACTCTTGGTCAGTCTGTTTTGCTCCACCCTTTCTAAATGACAAAACTGTCTCACCCTACCTCTGTTTATTTCCCTAGCTTTTTTAGTAATACTGTAATTCTACTGTACAGTTTACCTAGTATGCTCGATGTATTTCCCTTGTCCTAGTATGCTCAAGAGATGTATTTCTCTTGTCCTAGTATGCTCAAGAGATGTATTTCTTTTGTCCTAGTATGCTCAAGAGATGTATTTCCCTTGTCCCCTTGTATTAATCAACTATGTTTGCAGCCATTTCAACACTGCAGTATATCTCCAATCTGCAATTATCATCTCAACACTACAGTATATCCCACAACCTGCATTTATAATTTCAACACTACAATATATCTCCAACCTGCATTTATCATTTCAACTCTACAGTATATCCCACAACCTGCATTTATCATTTGAATCTAAATCCAGTTTGTCCCAGCTGCTTTACTTCTTCCATCATCATATTCATTCCACACATTCACCTCTGGCTCTACCCTACTTATAACAGATCCTCTTCTTTCCTGTCCCACTCTTTCCATCTTTTCATCAAACATCTCATTTCTTTCATTTGTAACTGCCAAGTCTAATTTCTCTCCAAAATTGTTTCTTATCAGCAAAATATGCTGATAAAAGCTTATCCATTCTCTCATTTGCTTTCCTTTTGCACTTTCTCATCACTACTTGAACACCTCTTTTTTCTCTTCATATACTCTGCCTTCTGTATATCATGTTTACATTATAACTTCTGTTTTTCACATCACTCCACTAATCATTTTTCTTTCCACCCATGCCCACTCTCCTGTAACAGCAAACTTCTGTGGTGACTGTAACCATTGTGTTCCTAAATACACACCTTACCTTCTCTATCTTCTCCATCTCTTCATTACCAGCTCTTATTCTAGCCCACCATTCTTCCTGAGGTTTTTTGTACCTCCCACTAACTGTCCACTTCTTAGTTCATTCAGTTTCAGTGCACTCTTACACACTGACACCACTTAACTCAGTCTCTCTCTCTCTCTTACTCTAGCAACTAGAAATAACTGACAAATCAGCCATTCCTCTCAGTTTAATTTTCTGATGCTCTGATTATAAGTATTCAAGAGTTACAGCAAAAATTAATGAACTCTCACCTTGTTTGGCAAAACAGTTGTTGCTGAATAAGAAAAACCTACAAGTTCTGGCTATACATATAGATATAAAGCACTACATAAATTTGTAAGTACATATGTACTTATGTATATAGCATGTGTATGTGTGTGCGTACATGCACATACACATAGTATATACTGTATTTATTTAGCCATTAAGTGCCTGAAAGTTATATCCATATATAAGAAATGATGTGGAAGTCCCATTGTGTGTCCTTCACTTCTTAATATACAGTATTAATTTCTGGTGTTGGCCTTCTAAAGCACTTCTATTTCTTTTCTTATTTTTAATTATTTTCTTGTTTATTTAATTTTGTTCAATTCTTAATGCAGGTTTTGGGAGCAACTTCTTGGAACCAAGGTATAGTATGAATTACTTAAGCTAACAAAGTTGTCAAGTGCTCATTCTTGGTACTATTGCAGCAGTACCAGAGTAATAACTTACCCTTACCTGCATTGTAAAGTGCTCATTCTTGGTACTACTGCAGCAGTACCAGAGTAATAACTTACCCTTACCTGCATTGTAAAGTGCTCATTCTTGGTATTATTGCAGCAGTACCAGAATAATAACTTATTTGCATTATAAAGTTCTCATTCTTGGTATTACTACAACAGTACCAGAGTAATAACTTACCTGCATTGTAAAGTGCTCATTATTGGTACTACTGCAGCAGTACCAGAGTAATAACTTACCTGCATTTAGGCAATTCTTACTCTTAGTATCTTTTGTTTTAATGCTTTTTAATAGCAAGGAAACAGTGTTGGCATTAGCTCTAACATCTTTATAGAAACAATATCGCTTCAAATAATTTGTTAGTAATGCATCTCCCATCTTCTAAGATTTTCGATATTTAAAAAATATTTTTTTTTGCTTTCAAGATATTTAACTTGGTATTTATTATTTCTATAATAGATAAGTGCATATGAATTAGTTAAGCAGCATTTTTGTTGTGAACTTTTCACTAGATATGAGTAGTGTAATAATTTTATACTACATACTACTCTTATTATGTTTACTAATTGTGCATACTATTCTCTATTTTAATTTGCATTCCATTCACTTTCGATTCTTCCACTGCAATTTTTAGTCTTTATTAAAATGCAATGTGATAACAAAAGTAGAAAGTGTAAGAAAAATATTTAACATATTTCAACAAATAATTGAGTGACTGAAATCAAATCATAGTAGTAAAGATGATTGCTGGTAGTTCTCATCAACGAAAGAAAATATTTAATGATGATATTAGAAGTTTATAGTGAACACAACTGTAACCTGAGTGAGTGTAAAACAGAAGCCTGTAATTGTTTTACATGATGGTAGGATTGCTGGTGTCTTTTTTCTGTCTCATAAACATGCAAGATTTCAGGTACGTCTTGCTACTTCTGCTTACACTTCGGTCACACTGCACATGCATGTACAAGTATTTATGTATATATACACACCCCTCTGGGTTTTCTTCTCTTTTCTTACTAGTTCTTGTTTATTTCCTCTTATCTCCATGGGAAAGTGGAACAGAATTCTTCCTCCGTAAGTCATACATGTCATAAGAGGCGACTAAAATGTTGGGAGCAAGAGGCTAGTAACCCCTTCTCCTGTATACATTACTAAATTTATAAAGAGAAACATTTTTCTTTTTGGGCCACCCTGCCTCAGTGGGATACGGCCAGTGTGTTGAAACAAAGAAGAAAGAACTGTAACCTGTAAAGCGTTTAGGTTCTTTACATGGATGATGGTGTTACAGTACATATATGAAATATAGTGGTCGGTTGATCATCCTATTGGGATAATATCTAGTGATTTTGAGTTTAAATTTTTGCTGAGAGAGCAGTTAATTAAGAATAAAATCTTTTTACTTACAAAAGTCAAATAAAATGGGAGTTAGGTTTAGAAAGTTATAAGTAATTTATTAAATGAAAATTGCATAATTTGTGCATGTGTAGGTAAAATACATATTTTACAAAATCAAATGTAATTTCATTCAATATTCTATAAACCAACAATTCATATCTAAAGTAAAAAAAAATCACTGGCTTATAACTTGTACTACTATATCTTTTATCAATTGAAATTGGTATACTGCTTTTTTTCTGTTGCAATTCAATGTCCAGTGTTGTGATAGCCTTATTTCATGTTGGCTTGACCTGGGGTCTTTTATAGGCCGCTAGTTAGCTAGGCACCATTCATCTCCTGTACTTTCATATCCAGGTGTTTCGTCTACCTTTGTACATGGATCTCTTGAAATGTCCTATGCTTAGCTGCTGCTTCCTGATTTGCCTGATTTTCATTGATTCTCATTCTCTCTCTCTTTTTCTCTCATTCTCTCTCTGTTTTCATCCCTTTACATGGGTTTTCATTCCTATTATACACTCTAACCTCAGAGTATGCATGAGTAATTAGGGAAAGCTTCTCCTGTTAATCACAGGTTTTCATTTGAGACTTATCTTCATCAAACAGTTGGTCTTTGTGTTTCTGGCTCTGTATTGCAGTTTTTTTTTAACTTATTAGACATTTCCCACCAAGGTAGGGTTACCCAAAGAAGGAGACACATTCCCCATCATTTATTCGGTATATGTCTAGCCTGAAGTGTAGGACAACCACAGTTCAAATGATGCTTCAAATTATAACATTCCAAACAATCATTCCGAATGTTGACACTAAGCTTCCCACCTCCAGAACTCAAGTCTCTCTAACTAGTTTCCTTGAATCCCTTTATAAAAGTTACTTTGCTCATATTCAGTGGAATATCAAATCCAAAAAAGCTTCTGATGACTCACATATTGAAAGTTCACTTCCTGTGCATCTTCATATTCATATTCTGTATAATGAATTATGTACTTGCATATGTACAGACTGTGCTACACCATACCACAGCACAAGTACTCAAGTACTCTATACCATCTCTTCCTTGTGGCTCTCTCCTTCCTATTCCTTGTCATTAAATGACCTGCAGATCCTAGTTTCATTTTTTCCCGAACCACTTCTGCTGTTAAGAGACTTAACCCTTTGACTGGTAGCAACATTAATTTAAGCCCTATTGGGAAACAGCATCATGTAAATACAATATTATTTATGCAAAAATCCTAGCAGATTCAAATTTAAAAGTTGTATGAATTAATCATCATTGGAAGAATATCTTTGCTTGTACGTATAAGCAAAATTTATGTCCAGATAAAGAATATTTTTGTCTCTCTGATACAAAAACAGTATCTTTATTATCATTCTTGCAATCACAGGGTGATGTAGTACCAAGTAATAAAATTGTACATTTGAAGGCCTGAAGAGTATTGCTGTAAACCATGTGGTTGGAGAGAGGAGTGAAAGAAAAGGAGAGTGAGTGAGTTAGGTTAATGGAAAAGGGAGGACAGGATCATTGACTTCCTCTTCTGAGTAATTAACTGTCAGATGCAGGGTTGTGAGATAAATTACCACCTGATTTTGTTGATAATTTCTTATAGCATACTATTGTAAAATAACCTTATATAAAAAAAATGATTTTAAGTAAGTTTAGATTTATAAATCTCCATTTTTTATTTTATTTTGTCTTCAGTACCTTTCTTCATTTTGGCATGAAACACACAAGCACAAGCCCTAATTTATAACTAAATAAGTACAGTGGTACTCCAAGTTTTGTACAGCTCCCAACTCGAACAATTATGTAAGTGTATTATTGTAAGTGCTTTTGTAAGTGTATTTTTGGGGGTCTGAAATGGACTAATCTAATTTACATTATTCCTTATGGGAACAAATTCGTTCGGTAACAGCACTTGAACAGCCTTCTGGAACAAATTATGGCCGAAACTCGGGGTACCACTGTATTTACCATGTCTAATAGTAACTGGAAAATACAATACTGTGCCTGTACACAAATGTCCTCACACCCCCGGAAAAAAGCCTGGATTTTAAGAGTTATTGTACACTTCTTACATTTTTTCTTGAATGAGGAGGAGGCTTGATGGATTATGCAACAAGTGGCAAATAAAATAAGACCATTAATAGATTTCTCACCTGTTTTCAGAAAACTTTCAAAGCTGCACGTATTAAGCAGAATAGTACAGTGGAAACTCGGTTTTCGTATGCCCCAGTTTTCGTAGGATTCGGTTTTCGATGACTTTCTCTGTCGAAATTTTGTCGCAGTTTTCATACATCACCTCAGTTTTCGTAGAGTTGAAAATGGTCCATACCAAACATGTCTGCCTGCTCACTTGCGTCACTCGGCCACTCAAGCGCCCACACAAAGCATCCCATGCGTTCGTGACTCAGTCTGCCTTTGTTTCTGGTTGAGTGAGTCCATAGGGTTGGATGTGAGGGGCCAGGATGTGGAAGAGTTGGTGGATGACCACAGGGAAGAGCTAACCACTGAAGAGCTGCAAGACCTTCAACTGGAACAGCAACAGACTGCAACTGAGGAAATTGCTTCAGAGGAGGAGGAAGAGAGAGGGAAGAATGTGCCTTCCTCAATGATTAAGGACATGTGTGCAAAGTGGAGTGAGTTGCAAAGTTTTGTGGAGAAATATCACCCTAACAAAGCTGTTACAAGCTGTGTCTGCAACATGTTCAATGACAAAGCCTTGTTGCATTTTAGGCAAATCTTAGAGATACCAGAAACAGACCTCTCTGGACAGATTTTTTGTGCGACAGGGGTACAGTGACTCTCAAGCTGGTCCTAGTGCCAGTAAAAGACAAAGAAAGGAAATAACCCCATATAGGGCCTTGATACCTGAAGTCCTTATGGAAGAGGATTCCTCTTCCAAACAATAACCTCTCCTCCTCCCTCTCCCCTCCTCGCCGTCTTCCATACGCTAACAAGAGTCTTCAATAAAGTGATGTTAAATGTTTATTTATCCATTTCATTAGTCATATTTATTTCTCATTGTTTTCTGTATGTAAAACTATAGTTATTCTCTATAAAATGTATTTTTTGTTAATATTTTTGGGTGTCTGGAATGGATTAATTGGATTTACATTATTTCTTATGGGAAATATTGCTTCAGTTTTCATATGATTCGGTTTTCATCAGCCTTTTTAGAATGGATTAATCACGAAAACTGAGGTTCCACTGTACCTTTATACAGACCATTAACCCTTTAATTATAGGTATTGGAGGACAGACCTCTTTAAGGGTGGCTCCTTGTCGCGGTAAAGAGGCTATCGGTCTGAGGAATTGGACCTCTTGGTCTTCTTCCTCAGACCGAACCTAATTACCCCCAATCCCCCCTCCCCTTTCCCATCTTCCCCATCCTCCCTTTTCCCTTTCCTCCTCCTCCTCCTCATCCCTCCCTTATTTCCTTCCCATTTTTACCCTGGGAGCTTCTCTCCACAGGCTTTCTAGTTCCTAGGTAGGGGGAAGGGTACCGTGGTCCAATCCCATTCCGTTGAGGTTCTCGGCGGTGGTGTAGTTTGCCGTGGAATCTGGATCGCCTGGGGATGTCCCGATCCCTCTCCGGTCTCCCGGGGGGTGGCCTTGGGTATCTTTCGGGCGACGGGTGTATCTCTGGAGGCCACCTTTCGGATTCCGGGGTGGTGGCCAAAGGCGGTATGCTTTGTGGCGGATATCCGGCCGCCCTCTCTTTTGTCCGCCGAGGTGGCTCGGTGGATGTGAGGTTGCTATCCCGGATTGCTGGTTTACTGGCATGAAGGGTAGGGTATGGCACGGGTTCCATGCAGCATCTGCACTACTTGCGGTGTTGAGGTCCTCTTGGGCGTGGAGGGTGATTTACGCCCCTTTCATTCCTCCTAGGAGCTATTCCTCCATGTTCCCCCCTTTTTTTATTCTTTTTTTTTATTTTTATTTTATTTTCTTCTTTCTTTTTTTTTTTCTTAAAAACAAAAAGAAAGAAGTAACCTAACCATGGATACCCTTATCTGTGAACCTACCCCCGGTCCCCTTGATACCACACCTAGTTCTGACCCTACCTCGTTAATGGACGACTTCGGACAACCCTAATACCCCTGTACCTCTTGCTGGTGCCGGTTCGTCACCTGCTTCAGGTACCAGGGACCCGACTGGCCCTTTCGATACGTCTGACCTTCGCTCTTCTCTGACCTTGATTCCGGCTTCTCCCTCGACAGTGCGGCAATTTTCGAATCGCTCGCCCGTCTCCCATCGGACCCCCCCGGTCCCACACCCAAACGACCAAGACCCACACATAACAATTCGACACTTCCTTCTCGTTCATCTCAGAAACGACCAGCTCGTCACGCACTCCCCTTAAACTCTCTGTTTCAAACTACTCAATGGACAAAGTTTTTTACTCTGCGACCGACTTCTCCTAATACCTATCTTTCAGACCATAGTATTGGTAAGGCTCTGCTACACCATGTTGGTAAAGACATCTCATTTCATGCTCTCAAGAGCGGCACTCGCATCATCACGGTCCAGAATGCTGGCCAAGCTCGCAATCTTTCTCTTCTTACAACCATTGATACTGCTCGTGTTACTAGTGACAAGCACCATTCCCTCAATTCTTGTTGTGGTTCTGTCATTTTGCCTCACACCATTGTCCAACGGAATTTCCAGACATGTGGTGATGACATTTTAGAGCAGCTTGAGCTCCAAGAACTCCCTATCCTTAAAGTTGACACTTTTGTCTTCCCTGCCAACAAGCGAAGACGTTATCCTTGCAATATAGCTCGTTTAACATTTGACTGCCGTGAACTACCACCTTCGGTTTACATTGCAGGTCAACGTTTACAAGTTCGAAAGGTGACCCCTACACCGCAACAGTGTAGAAACTGCTGGCGTTTTGGTCATCCAGCGAAATATTGCAGGTCCATGGCCGAATGCCCAGTCTGTGGTGCTGACGACCATGCCAGTTGTTCTTGTACTCTGCCTCCCTCTTGCCTTAACTGTCATGAGGCACATCCGTCGTATTCTCGCCGTTGTCAGGTTTACCTGAATGAGCGGGAAATCCGTTGTCTCAAAGAGGCGGAAGGCTTCTCATATGCTATGGCCGTCTCTCATCTACGCCTTCAAGGGAGACTTCCCCGCATTTCCTATTCTCGAATTGCTAAACGTCGCCCCGCTTCTGGGGTCCCAACTTCCACGGCTTCCTCTGTGGTCGCCTCATCCTCAATCACCCGTCTCGAATCCTTTTGATATTCTTGGCTCCGAGGTCCCTACCTCGGCTTCCCATACTGTCCACACTCCTTCCTCTACTCACTCGCACAATTCTGAGTCTACACGTCCTCGTCCTTCACCTAAACCTCAGCGCCCCCCTTCTCATAAGTCCGGCAAAAAATCCCTACTGCCAGGTTCTTCGCCTCCGACTAGTTCTGTAACGTGTGTGGAGGTTCATCCTCCTCATACACTACCTTCATCCCCTGTCCCCTCCCAAACCCCTACGACAGTTTCCTCTTCTATCTCCTTGTCCTCTACTTTAGTACAGTCTATAGACTCCCCGATAGTTGCTCCCTCTTCTTCCATTTCTAATGCAGTCCCACATTCTGCATCTTTGACTTCCGAAACACTGGAAGCTATTGCAGAATATATTTCAGAGACTGGACCGATGATGAACACTACTCCACCTGAGGTGTTGCTCTCCCAGTTTTTTCCTGTTGGGGTCTGTTTGTAAGAACCCAAATTACAATCCACTGTTATCAGGCCCTTTTCAGGCTATGATTTGTTATATTCATCGGATCCTTTTTCCGATGGAACCTTTAACGAAAGTGCTCTTCTTATACGCACTGGTGTTCCATACCGTCAGCTCTATGTCCCTTCTTCCTTACATTACACCGCAGCCCGTATCCACTTGAATAAGTGGTATACACTCTGTTCTTTATATCTCTCCCCTTCGCGGGCATTGTCTATCCCAGATGTTGATTTTCTGGTTTCTTCCTTACCGCCACCCCTTCTATTACTTGGCGATTTTAACACACACCATTTTCTCTGGGGAGGGTCGCACTGTGACTCCCGTGGCATTCAGTTGGATGCATTTCTTGCTTCTCTTCCCCTCCATGTTTTAAATACGGGTACTCCTACCCATTTTTATCCTCGAACTCATTCTTTCTCCTGTATCGATCTCTCCATCTGCTCTTCCTCAACAGTCCTTGACTTCACCTGGTCTGTCCTCCCGGACTTACATGACAGCGATCATTTCCCAATCATTCTTAAGTCCCCTCTGTTTTCTCCACCTCCTCATTGCCCACGCTGGCAATTTGACCGGGTGAAATGGTACCTTTACGCACATCTTACTGCCTTTCATGAGGTTCCTACCTCGTCCTCCATTGATGAGGTTTTACATCTCTTTTCGTCCTCCAGCTTCACAGCGGCTTCACATTCTATTCCCCAAACCTCGGGCAAGCATCCTCAGAAGAGCGTGCCTTGGTGGTCTCCTGCTTGTGCTCGGGCAGTGCGTTTGAAACGTGCTGCATGGGGCAGGTATCGGTATAACAGAACCACAGAGAGACTCCTTGATTTTAAGCAGAAGAGAGCTATTGCTCGCCGTGTCATATGTGATGCTAAACGCACTTGCTGGCGAGATTACGTTTCTACTGTCACTTCAGCTTCCTCGATGAGTGCAGTCTGGAAGAAAGTGCGGAAATTAAGTGGTAAATTCTCCCCCGACCCGGCTCCTGTTCTTCAGGTTGCCGGTGTCGATATAGCACACCCTCTTGCCGTTGCCACTGAAATTGGTAATCATCTCGTCCGCATTTCTCAGGGGCTCCATCTATGCCCCTCGTTCCTTTCTTCTAAGTCTGCCAGCGAGTTAAAGCCCTTAGATTTTTCTTCTCTTAGAGAAGAATCCTATAATGTGCCTTTTATCCTTCAAGAACTGGAGGCAACGCTCTCTGCTTGCCGATCATCGGCAGCTGGGCCAGACGGCATACATATTCATATGCTACAGCATTTACATCAGTCTGCTCTTACTGTCCTCTTACGACTCTTTAATCTCATATGGTCGCAAGGAGTTCTTCCCCAGCTGTGGAAGTCTGCTATTGTTCTCCCTTTTCGAAAACTAGGTATTACGGGACATGATTCCTCTCACTACCGTCCCATCGCTCTTACCAGTGCAGTTTGCAAGGTGATGGAACGTCTAGTTAATAGACGTTTGATGTGGTATTTAGAGACACACAATAGTCTCTCCCCTAGTCAATATGGCTTCCATAAGGGCCGTTCTGCCATTGACCCCTTGCTGCGCTTGGATACGTATATTCGTAATGCCTTTGCGAATAACCAGTCGGTTATCGCTATCTTTTTCGACCTTGAGAAGGCTTATGACACAACTTGGAGATATAATATCTTGGCCCAGGCCCACTCCTTAGGCCTCCGAGGCAACCTACCATTCTTTCTTAAGGCCTTCTTAACTGACAGACATTTCCGGGTCTGGGTTAGTAATGAACTCTCCCGGAATTTGTCCAACCTGAAGGTGTCCCTCAGGGATGTGTTCTGAGCACAACACTCTTTCTGCTTGCTATAAATAATCTGGCATCTGTTCTCCAATCCAATATTTGGTCATCGCTCTATGTGGATGACTTTGCTATAGCTTGTGCAGGTGCTGACTGTCACCTCATTGCAGTTTCCCTCCAGCATGCCATCAACCGGGTTTCTGATTGGGCCACCACTCACGGGTTTAAATTTTCTAGTGGCAAAACTCATCAAATTACGTTTACTAGACGTTCAGTGGTCTCTGATCATCCATTGTACCTATACGGCTCATGTATCCCAGAACGTGATACAGTCAGGTTTCTCGGCCTCCTGTTCGACCGTCGATTGTCCTTTAAACCTCACATTACCTCTCTGAAGGCAACTTTCATAGGGGGCTGATCGTAGAACTCTCCTTCGCCTACATTCAGCCCTAATTTTGTCGAAACTCGATTATGGTGACCAGATATATTCGGCGGCCTCCTCTGCTACTCTTTCCATCCTTAATCCCATCCATCACCAGGGATTACGCTTATGCCTTGGTGCATTTCGTTCTTCCCCGGTTGAGAGCCTCTATGTAGAAGCGAACATTCCATCCTTATCCGATCGTCATGATGCACATTGCATTCGCTATTTTGTTCGCTCTCATGACCTCCGCAATCCTTCCATGTATAGGATTGTTACAGATGTTAGTAGGCGCTCTTTATTTGTTCGTCGCCCCTGCTTACTTCGTCCCTTTTCTCTTCGTCTACATTCACTAATGTCTTCCCTTCAGCTCCCACCTCTATATGTTCATGTGACATCTCCCTTTCCCCTGCCCCCTTGGGAAGTTCCTGCTGTCCGTGTCTGTTCTATTCCTCTACCTTGCGCGAAAGCCCAACTACCTACGGCGGCTTCTCGCTCTTTCTTTCTAGACCATTTCCGTTCTCATTCCCATGCCATCGCAGTATACACCGATGGTTCAAAGTCATCTGACGGCGGCGGATTCGCAGCAGTGTTTCCGGACAGAGTCGTACGAGGGCATCTATTACCCTCAGCTAGCATATTTACGGCTGAATTGTATGCCATTCTTGTGGCACTTATCCGTATTGCATCTATTCCTGTGTCACCATTTGTGGTCGTTTCAGACTCCCTTAGTGCTTTACAGGCTATCCGTAAAATTGATACACCTCACCCCCTAGTTCTTCGTATCCACCTTTGGTTACGCCGTATCTTTAGCAAGCATAAAGATATTGTCTTTTGTTGGGTCCCTGGTCATGTTGACGTACAGGGCAATGAACAGGCAGACACTGCTGCGCTGTCAGCAGTACATGACCTTCCAGTTTCATATAGAGGTGTTCCTTTCACAGACTATTTTGCGGTCATTGCTACCCACCTTCGCACCCGTTGGCAACAACGCTGGTCTGACCTGCTGAATAACAAACTTCATTCTATTAAACCTGTTATAGGTTTCTGGCCTTCTTCTTGTCACCAATGTCGAGGTTGGGAGACTACACTCTCCCGTCTTCGCATCGGCCACACTCGTCTTACTCACGGGTATCTCATGGAGAGGCTCCCTGCCCGTCTCTGTGAGCATTGTCAGGTTCCAGTGTCTGTTCAACATATTCTGTTGGGCTGCCCACTCTATCAACGAGCACGCAGAATTTACCTCCAACGGCGTCTTCGCTCTGCGGCCCTTTCTTTACCTTCCCTTCTTGCAGATGGACCCTCCTTTAATCCTGACTCTCTCGTTGACTTTTTGACAGAAACTGACTTGCTACACAAACTCTGAAGATTATACCTCTAGCACCTCCCTCAGTCCCTTCTACCTTGATCTCTTGCTACCCTCTATCCCTGCACTATCCACCATCCTGCTGCACTCCATACCCTACTAATCATCCATCTCCCTCTTACAACCCATTCTCCCTGCATCCTGCAATAACCTGCAGCGCTGTATAACCCCTGTGGTTTAGCGCTTCTATTTGATTATAATAATAATAATTGGATGACAGATCCAATTCCCTAGATCAAGAGCCCCTCTCCAGCTAAGTCTTCAAAAGGAAACTTGAATCAGTACCTCGTGCTATGACGTGAAGGATAGAACAAGACAATTTCACTGTCACTACCCCTGAAATTAAGTGTTCACAGTGTCGGCATTTAAAAAAAAAATTCTGATGGTAATGATACCAAAAATACAAAATCTGATGGAAAATTTATCAAATTACACAGGCACAAAGTTGGCGGTCTGGGTGCTATTTACGTATTGGTGATTTCTCCAACTTTGAGATCTATTTTAAGCCAATTCTATTACTCATTTTGGCCAAAATCTAAGTTATTTTGCTAGTGTACCTTCTATTCTATCAATTGAGCACAAGAAATGCTGTTTCAACTATCAGGACTACCCGATAAAGTGCACAGAAGCTGGTAAATTTAGTCAATTTTATTCAAAATTCAACAAATTCCAATTTAAAAACAGTTGAAAATAAACACTGTATGCATCCCAGCCACAAAAACAACCTATCCTCTGTTCATTAATTGCACCCCAGGCTTGCCCTCCATTCTGAATCCATCATCACACAATCAAAATTTTACCCTATTCCTTAATAAAAATTTAACCAAGAATCATTGGTTATGGTTCAGGGCATTCCAATAATTGGAGCAGACCTAGTAAAAACCCATAAAACAGACCAGGGAGGAGTAAGGGAAGCCTCACCCTTACTTAGGAAAACTATCATGAATCTAACATTTTCAGTACTTTGACCTCTATTTCAAGCCACTTCTGGTCTTGAAACCAACCAAACTCGTCTCTACTTTGGTAGTTTTTCCATACTATCAACAGAAACAGCCAATAAAGGCATAAAAACTATCCTAGAAAACACCTCAAATTTTCTATTTTAAACCAAACACAAGGTCAAGCACTATCTTGCACCGTGGGGGGCAAGATTTTTCTCTCACCACACAGACCTATTCTCTCATGTCTAAGTCAAAATTTGCCACTCATGGAATATTTGAGGGGTTCTTATAACATAGATCTATGCAAGCAACACTGGCATCAATAACTTAGGTCTATGTGAAATGGTAAAAAGGTTAAGATGGTGAAGTACTGTACTGTAAGGTCCTAAAAGCTGGATATACTTTACAGGTTTTAAACTACCATACAGCATCTTAGGTAAATCACCACAATATTTGTAATAAGTAGTAAAGTTGAGCTTCAATTTAAAAAACAGTATGTGGGATATCCACTCTATTTTGGGCTTAAGAAAAAACTACCATAAAATGATAACATATGCAATGCTGTTTTTATTTCTACTACACTGACAACCACTAATTCTGTACTTAAACCTTTGATGATGCTTCTCTCGTGATGAAATTTACATCTTCAGTCTTCATTCCCCAGATTCTGAAGGAAATATTACACATGTTAATGATTCAGTAAGCCACTGTTAATTTTTTTTTAAATTGAATCTTCAGAGTTCTCTCATTTACCCATATTATCACAAGGTTAATAATTTTTTCACAGTTGTTCTATAATTCAAACAGGTGGCAGTTTTTGCACTATCAGAATGTAAAACCTATCAGCATATATTAAGAATTTTGCTAAGGTGTTTTCAAAACTGCAAAGTTTGCAGTTAGCAGCCAGAATTTGGAGGAGTGATTTTGCATGCACCTTCCTGCTTTAAATATAGATAAAGGCAGGCATAACGTGTAGATTTTTTTTTTCAACTAAAGAGCTTATTAAATTTATTTTTTATAAAATTATGGTACAATTTCAGTTAAAAAGCATAGCAGGTTTTTACCAGTTAGTTGCATTTTGGGTAAATATTAGAGAACAGCTTAAGAATTCTTTGTCTTTTTCATAATCTTTGATTTATAACAATAGCTATTGCAAAAACAAATTTATATTATAAAAAAATTGAATACACTTACGTTATTTTAAAGTTACTTTTTTAACTATGTATGTTCATTTAAAGTTGCACTATTAACAAAAAGTAATTTTTTATTTCTCCAACAGAGGTGTCCACCGAAGAAGAAGATGGGGGGACAGTGAAAGTGGTCCATTTTGGGGTGGTGTAAGGAAACACTGACTTGTTGCACTACAAGTACAAACAAAGTGTCCTTCTCAGCTTATAATTGACATTAGGTATTCATGGGATATTACTATATTCAGAAAAAAAGTGCTAGAGCCTATAACTAGAAATACTATACATACACTAAATTCATCACAACATATGTTCCCACATTAGGGAAATACATTGATGGTTGCTGAGATTCATATTTTTACATTACCTCACCACAATGTTTACTGTAATAATAAAATGTATACCAGTGCTAGGTAGTTAAATTAAAATTCTATAATATATTTTACTGTACAGTATTAGATGAATCTGTAATGGAAGTACAGTGGACCCCCGAGTTTCGGTCATAATTCATTCCAGAAGGCTGTTCAAGTGCCATTACCGAAAGAATTTGTTCCCTTAAGGAAAAATATAAATTAGATTAGTCCTTTCAGACCTCCAAAAAATACACATACAAAAGCACTTACAATATTAAACTTACATAATTGTTCGATTTCTGAGGTGACCAAAACTCGGGGGTCCACTGTATCATGTGAATAGGTGACAAACATTTCAGTTAGAAAATATAATCATTTTTCTTGTATGTCTTCCTCTTTAGCAACAGTAGTAGTACAGTGGACCTCCGCCTAATGAGCAAAATTCATTCCAGAAACCTGCTCAAGTGCCATTACCGAACGAATTTACTTCCTTAAGAAATAATGTCACGTAGGTTAGTCTATTTCAGACCCCCAAAAATACACTTCCACAAGCACTTACAATATTATACTTACATAATTGTACGATTTCCGGGGTGCTCGTTAGGCGGGGGTCCACTGTATTGTGTTTTTTCTTAAGTTGTTCATTCATCAGTGTTGTATTAATAGTTACGTACTATCTTTACAACTATTTTTCCTTCAATGACTGTAACCCCTCCCCCTCCCTCATTCTGTTGATGTCTTTTCATTCTTAGTTGCTGTGTGACCCTTGTGTCTTTATAGCTTTCCCATAAATGTAATGCTTTTGATGTCCTTGCCTCAACACTTCCCTCTACCGTCTCTCACTTCTGCTGTGTAGCACTCACTGTTTGATGTTTATGAGTTTAGCACTTTACATGAATATAATAAGTTGCAACTAATAACTTAATTCCTTTAATAATGGAACTGCACATTAGTTTTATGGTTCTTCAGACCACTGTAGCTGAAAATATATTTTATGGGAATTTATGGGATACTATAGTAGAATTACACAATTACACCAGGTAATAAAAATAATGGGATACTGTAGTAGTACTACACTGAAGATAGAGTTCATGGTATACTGTAGTAACCAGTATAATAAAATCTTTGGTATACTGTAGTACTAGTAGTATACTCAAGATATAATTTATGGTATACTTGTAGTATTAGTAATGTATGGAAGATACAATTTAATCCCTTTACCTACAGGGAATTATTATATCAGGGTTAAAAAAGTTGCTAATATATCAAAATGGATGTTGTTTATAAAGTTTTTAGACAGTGCCTGCTCACCCAAGGTCAAGGAAGGCTAAAATGTGTTTGTTGTTCTTTTCTGAATAATATAGAGGCTTTGTTACAATTGTTATACTCACGAAGAAGTTCCAAACTCTTGATTAGTGTAACAGATGGACTTGAATTCTTTTCCTTTGAAAACAATCTAATTGGTTAACTAATACTAACATAATTATACTACCATCTCTTATATTTGAAGGATAAGTCCCAAATAGTTCTTGATGTATTGTACCTATTTTTGTTCTTTAGTAAATGTACAAAGAAAAATGTAACCAACATCAGTGTTAGGATATAATATTTTATTTCATTTTTTTTTTTATCATGCATAAGCCATTTTCATTAATTATATTGTTATTTCCTCTACCAATATTTTAGGTTAGTGCATAGGTTGTGGAGGCAAATCTTTTAAAACAAATCAATTTTGGGCAATGTCATGAAAAAATAATTACACTTTTAGCATCACACTAGTACAGTGGACCCCCGAGTATCGTAATTAATCCGTTCCAGGAGCTAGTACTTAACACGAAGTTTTCGAAATTTGAACCATTATTTCCCATAAGAAATAATGTAAATACAATTAATCCGTTCCACAAAAAAATATTCACATATAAAATAATTAAAAACAATATATATATATATATACATTTACTTACCTTTATTGAAGAGTTGCAGGCATCTGGAAGATAGAGTAATGAGTAATGAAGGTCCTCTTGGGCATTTTCTTCCAAAACAGGCCTGTTTCATCAGAATTAAACACTTGTTGGGGGAGGAATTGTTCAGCCTCTACGAAGGGAAATCCCCACTCCCTGCATGCCTGCTACACTCCCTGCATGCCTGCTATACTCCCTGCATGCCTGCTACACTCCCTGCATGAATGCTACACTTCCTGCATGAATGCTACACTCCCTGCATGAATGCTACACTCCCTGCATACCTGCTAAACTCCCTGCATGGCTGCTACACTCCCTGCATGAATGCTAACCTCCCTGCATGAATACTACACTCCCTGCATACCTGCTAAACTCCCTGCATGGCTGCTAAACTCCCTGCATGCCTGCTACACTCCCTGCATGCCTGCTACACTCATGCCTGCTACACTCCCTGTATGCCTGCTACACTCCCTGCATGCCTGCTACACTCCCTGCATGAATGCTACACTCCCTCCATGAATGCTACCACAGGGGTGCCACTAGGAAGCTTCTTTGGACCCATGGTGACTTATTTCACAGTGACAATCACTAAAGCACCAAAAAAAACACCAAATGTAGTGTGAATGTTTCAAAGAGCGCGCTAGGTAATGTTCTCTCAATGGTAAACAACGCTTCACTGGCGGCGTCCCGCGGTTTTACGATTCTCGAAGTCGTAAAAAGCTTACGAAACACGATGTTTACGAAGTAAGAACCTTTCGAAACTCGGGGGTCCACTGTACAAGTTCAAAGGCAAACAAAAAATACCAAGTTTTTAAAGTATGAACATAATATAATATGACCCATTTTGCAGTCAGGAGCATGACATACAAACATTTCATAATACTGAGCAGCATATACATTAATTTAGTGTTGCTATTTCATAATATTTTGTTTAAATTAATTTTCTAGCATGATCTATCATTGAATATAAGAAATCTACACAAGAACACAAGCTTCAGATAATTAGGATGCAAGTGCCATTGGTTTTTCATGGGGTGGTGGAAAACTTGGCTTGGGTATGCCAACTGATGCTTAGTTATGGGTATAGATAGAGCACCAGTAAGCAGTGGTTATTTAAACTCTCATGCCCAGCACTTTTAGGCCAGTGGTTGCTTAATTACTAAAAGGGTCACTAATAATGAATCACATCAGGATTAATTTTCCTAATGAACAAAATACCACTACCACTTAGGACTTCAGTGCTCTGTTGTTAACTTAGTCCTCAGGAAGACCCATTACAGGTCTTTATTACAATCTGTTGCAATTTTTATCTAAGAGAACACTAACAAAAAAAAAGTGCTGCATGTTTTTTCTTTTATTTTACTGAAAGTATTTTTTACAAGAACCTGTAAATTAACAAAATATCCTCTACAACTATGCACCATGTGTAAACATAAATAAAAGTTATATAACTATTGATTTCTACTAATGAATATATTTTGGCATGTCAAATTACTGTATTAATACAATAATATTTTCAATATTTCAACATAGTGCTGTACTCTTAACCCTTTCAGGGTCAAGACCCCCGATCCTGAACTCGTTCTCAGGGTCGAAAATTTAAAAAAAAAATTATTTTTTCTTATGAAATGATAGAGAATTTTTTCCCGATGATAATGACACCAAAATTATGAAATTTGATGGAAAAGGTACGGAATTATGCTCTTGTGAAGTTAGCCGTCTCAACAATATTTACACATCAGTGATTTCGCCCACTTTAAGCCCTATTTTCGGCCAATTCCAATGTTCCAGTCGACTAAAATCATAGCTATTTCACTAGAACTCCATTTGTTCTATCGATTGAGTACAAAAAACCGCCCATTTACCGATTTCAACTACCCAATAAAGTGGTCAGAAATTGGCAATTTGGCCAATTTCATGCAAATTAAAAAAGATGCCAATTTCAAAACAGAGTCCAGCATAATCAATGCAGACATTCCTGGCACTAAAATAACATTTTCTCTGTAAATTAGCCACGTCTCCAGGCCCCTCTTATATTACTCTTGCTTTCCATTTTGAATTTTCATTCTCACAAAAAATAGGAGATTTACTGTTATGCAGACTACAGTGGACCCTCGGTTTTCGTTCACCTCCAAACTTGAACAATTATTTAAGTGTATTTTTGTAAGAGCTTTTGTAAGTGTATTTTTGGGGGTCTGAAACGACTAATCTAATTTACATTTGTCCTTATGGGAACAAATTCGTTCGGTAACAGCACTTGAACAGCATTCTGGAAGGAATTTTGAACGAAAACCGAGGGTCCACTGTACTGCATTATTGTAAAAATAGTATAAATAGTATCAGCGCACTTGTGAAAGAATATTAGACTCACCAGTTGACGTGTATTGGATGCGTGGAGTGATTTGTTTACTCTTGAACATCGGCAAAAATCAAACATTTCTGCTACTTTGAGCTCAATTTCAAGGTACTTTTCATCGTGAAACCAATCAAAATCATCTCTAGTTCTGTAATATATCTTCCATTCTATCAAATGAGACCAAGAAAACGAGAATACCATATGAAAATACACTGCAAAGTTGCTGTTTTAAACCAAAAACACGGTTTGAGTTTTTTTTTTTCTCATGCACTGCGTGCTGCAGGATTTTTTTTATACTGAGCACACTGACCACGCAGACCCATACTTTCATATGTAGGCCTACCAGCTTTCTTACGCTCGATTTGAAGGCGCTAGAATTTTGGCGTATAGGTACGGCACCGACCCTGGCTCTCAAGCTGTACATGTAGGGCACCGACCCTGAAAGGTTTAAATTCTCAATTTAACGAGTGTATTTTGCCATGGTTGCGACCCCAGTGGATTTTGTCCCATTTTTGTGAACTCCATTAAACTGAGGCTTTACTACTACAGAATTATTAAAAGCTTAAAAATTTTTAAACCATGAATATTTATTTAATTACTGGTATTATTAACTAGCTTATATCTGATTTAATATGGTAGATTGTAGTAAATATGACACATGCAATGGTTATTTTTTCTTCTTTTATGAGATAATATTTTACCTATGAAGAAAAAAATAATATTTACTCACACAGTACATAACAGTGAAAGTCTTACTACTAAATGACAGCTTTATAATTTAATGTAGTAAAAATTAGATTACAGGGAATGGTAATCTTAACCAGCAATTCAGGTATGTATTGTAAAATGGTTAATGTCAACTTTCAAAACTATGTAAATTATTTCCTATACTTTGTGTGTGTACATGTGCATGTGTGTGCTAATGTATACACAGTAAATTTGTTCCATCACACAGGTCATTTCCCATTAACTTATGGTGACTGAAAGATGAAAAAACATTCACTATCATTCAGTACACATTAAAAGTCGCTTGATTATCTTACCATAGGGGTTGGGTATTTTGGATAGAATTTTGATTGTTATAATTTTAGGTACTTTGGGCAATGCATTTTGGTACGTAAAATATGTTATTGTATTACCAAGTCAAAAAGTAAAAGATCCACATTTCTACGGTAATTTCTTCCAAAATTTAAATACATCAGCGTTTCTATATGGAAATAAGAAATCTGAAGCATCAACAAACTTCCCCCCACTTGTGATATACTCACATGGATATGAAAGTTCTTTGACCTTTACAGGTTAAGTGTATTTCCTAAATGAAATATGAATATTATATTTAGGAATGAGATGCCAAAATTTTTGCTGATACTGATGTCAAAAACACCCGATACCCACTGATACCATAAAAAATAGCCAAAACCAATACTTAATTTTAGGCCAATACCCACTGATACCAGTATTTTGGCACACCCCTAATTATAATCATGGGGGAAGCACTATAATCATAGATGTATAGCACCAGTAGAAATGGGAGGAAATCAGATTCATTCCCTGGAAAGGGAGGGTAATTAAAGTTTTCTGGAACAAGAGCTCTTCACTGGCAAGTGGATTGACTGATATGTAATGAAATACATCCTTTTTTATTTTTTTTTTATTAAAATGCAAATAGAATATGCACTATTTCTCTCTAAGATTTCTTGCCCCCAGAAGTACTATATATATATCCTTGTTTTTAAATAAAATTATGCAGTGATATCAGTTAAAAACAAAGCAAGCACTCACTGTTTTGGTTGGTACATTGTCATTATGATGTACTTTGCCCAGTTGTTACAAATTTTGATACTTTTATATTTTTATAGATTTGTTATATTTATATAAAATATATTTATATATCATACATGTATTTTTAATTCCTTAATTTGTTCTACAGTTGTTGCCATTCCTATAGTGCTAAACCCATGTTGGTAATTCAACACACACACAGTGGTAGAGGGGTGATTTAACAGGGGTTACAGCATAGTGCCTCAAAATGGAAGGTACTGTAGTTCAATTCAAGGAAGGAGATAAAATCAGTTCCTTGGATCAAAAGCCCATCACTGGCATTAAGGTACCTCTTTTGAGCAGACATTATAAACAAGCAACAGTGCCAAAGGTGAGTATAATATACAGGTAAACTGGGTATTCAAAGATTGTGCAGTAAAGTTAGACAATCTGCATGAGAAGTGGTACTTTCATAGAGAAAGAATGGAAGCACTATTAAAGGATGTTGAACAAGTCAGCCTTTCTATAAGATCCCTTCAACAGGAGATGCCATGACTGGTGAAAGTAACTTGAGCTACCCCTCCCTTACATCAAACCTGATTACTACCCATTCCCCAGGTGTTGTATTAACCTTTACCCCTCAAGGGAGGGGCTTTGATGTCATTGAGGGAAAGTCAGTCTCACAATCCAAGGAATTTAACTTATATCTTCCCATTAACTAGTTAATGGCTCAAATCAGAACCATTTATGTATTGTGCCAGTCATGGCATTGTGCCTTTTTATTTTCTATCTTCCCTTTCCTTGAACTGAACCAGATTGCCTCCCATTCCTCAGATGCCTTATAGAAGGTTAGCACTTCCCATAAATATAATAATAATATAACTTTTATGCATTTAGTGTTTCCCTGTGAATATAACAATAATTTCCATGAGATGGCCATGTGTAAGTCAGATGTAATCAGTGCCTGCACCCTGGAGGACGGGTGGGCATGCTGCAGTGTGGAAGAGGGTCATTTGAACTGTGGTGCCAGCATGAATAATAATAATTAATAATAATCATCATCAAATTTATTTCTACATGTACAAGGTCAGTCAGTCAAGAAGTCTTTAAAAAGTCTACATTAAAGATGTGACTCCTCAAAAACAAGGAAATCCTTATGAAAGGCTCTTTATCTGAGGAACTGAGTTACCCTCCCCTTGAACCAAACCTCATTATACTCCATTCCTAAGAAATTGAAGGTGCTAATCAAATTTAACCTCTTTAAGTGGGTCTCCTTGTCGCGGTAAAGAGGCTATCGGTCTGAGAAATTGGACCTCTTGGTCTTATTCCTCAGACCGAACCTAATTACCCCGGAATTTCCCCTCCCCTTTCCCATCTTCCCCATCCTCCATTTTCCCTTTCCTCCTCCTCATCCCTCCCTTCTTCCCTTCCCATTTTTACCCTGGGAGCTTCTCTCCACAGGCATTCTAGTTCCTAGGTATGGGGAAGGGTACCGTGGTCCATCCCATTCCGTTGAGGTTCTTGGCGGTGGTGTAGTTTGCCGTGGAATCTGGATCGCCTGGGAATGTCCTGATCCTTCTCCAGTCTCCCGGGGGTGGCTTTGGGTATCTTTCGGGCAATGGGTGTATCTCTGGAGACCACCTTTCGGATTCCGGGGGTGGTGGCCGAAGGAGGTATGCTTTGTGGCAGATATCCGGCCGCCCTCTCTTTTGTCCGCCGAGGTGGCTCGGTGGATGTGAGGTTGCTATCCCGGATTGTTGGTTTACTGGCATGAAGGGTAGGGTATGGCACGGGTTCCATGCAGCATCTGCACTACTTGCGGTGTTGAGGTCCTCTTGGGCACGGAGGGGGATTTACGCCCCTTTCATTTCTCCTAGGAGTTATTCCTCCATGTTCCCCCTTTTTTTTATTCTTTTTTTTTATTTTTATTTTCTTTTATTTTTTTTTTCTTAAAAACAAAAAGAAAGAAGTAACCTAACCATGGATGCCCTAATCCGTGAACCTACCACCGGGCCCCTTCTTGATACCGCACCTAGTTCTGACCCTACCTCGTTAACGGACAACTCTTCGGACACCTCTAATACCCCTGTACCTCTTGCTGGTGCCAGTTCGTCACCTGCTTCAGGTTCCGAGGTTCCGACTAGCCCTTTTGACACGTCTGACCTTCGCTCTTCTCTGACCTTGATTCCGGCTTCTCCCTCAACGGTGCGGCAATTTTAGGATTGCTCGCCCGTTACACGTCAGACCACCTCTGGTCCCACACCCAAACGATCTAGACCCTTACATGACGATTCGACACTTCCTTCTCATTCATCTCAGAAACGACCAGCTCGTCACGCACTTCCCCTAAACACTTTGTTTCACACTACTCAATGGACAAAGTTTTTTACTCTACGATCGACGTCTCCTAATACAGTGGTACCTCGAGTTACGATGGTCCCCAAAATCGCCCTTTTATGTAAGTTTATTTTTTTAAATGCTTTTGTAAGTATATTTTTGGGGGTGTAAAAGGACTAGTCTATTTTACATTATTCCTTATGGGGATAAATTCGTTTGGTAATGGTACTTGAACAGCATTCTCGAACGAAAAAATATCGTAACTCGAGGTACCACTGTACCTATCTTTCAGATCATAGTATTGGTAAGGCTCTGCTATGCCATGTTGGTAAAGATATCTCATTTCAGGCTCTCATCATCACGGTCAAGAATGCTGGCCAAGCTCGCAATCTTTCTCTTCTTACGACCATAGATACTATTCCTATCACTTTTGACAAGCATCATTCTCTCAATTCTTGTAGTGGTACTGTCATTTTACCCCACACCATTGTCCAACGGAATTTCCAGACATGTGGTGATGACATTTTGGAGCAGCTTGAGCTCCAAGAACTCCCTATCCTTAAAGTTGACACTTTTGTCCTCCCTGCCAATAAGCGAAGATGTTATCCTTGCAATATAGCTCGTTTAACATTTGACTGCCATGAACTTCCACCTTCGGTTTACATTGCAGGTCAACGTTTGCAAGTTCAAAAGGTATCCCTACACCGCAACAGTGTAGAAACTGCTGGCGTTTTGGTCATCCAGCGAAATATTGCAGGTCCATGGCCGAATGCCCAGTCTGTGGTGCCGACGACCATGCCAGTCCTTCTTGTAATCTACCTCCCTCTTGCCTTAACTGTCATGAGGCGCATCTATCGTACTCTTGCCATTGTCAGGTTTACCTGAATGAGCGGGAAATCCGTTGTCTCAAAGAGGCGGAAGGCTTCTCATATGCTATGGCCGTCTCTCATCTACGCCTTCAAGGGAGACTTCCCCGTGTTTCCTATTCTCTCATTGCTAAACGTCGCCCCACTTCTGGGGTCCCAACTTCCACGGCTTCTTCTGTGGTTACAGCATCCTCAGTCACCCCTGTCTCGAATCCTTTTGCTGTTCTTAGCTCCGAGGTCCCTACCTCGGCATCCCATACTGTCCACACCCCTTCCTCTACTCACTCGCCCAGTTCTGTGTCTACACGCCCTCATCCACCACCTAAGTTTCAGCGCCCACCTTCTTCTCATAAGTCCGGCAAAAAATCCCCATTGCCGGGTTCTTCGCCTCCGACTAGTTCTGTAACGTGTGTGGAGGTTCATCCTCCTCCACGTACAATATCTTCATCCCTTGTCCCCTCTCAAGTTCCTTCCCTGACTGTCCCTTCCCAGGCCACTTCCACTCCTGTCCCCTCCCAAGCCCCTTCGACAGTTTCCTCTTCCATCTCCTCGCCCTCTACTTTAGTACAGTCTATAGTCTCCCCGATGGTTGCTCACTCTCCTTCCATTTCTAATGTACATAATCCCACATTCTGCATCTTTGTCTTCCGAAAATCTGGAAGCTATCGCAGAATTTATTGCAGTCTGGAACGTTGATGGACACCGCTCCACCTTCGGTTCCTCCTCTTCCTCTCTTCTCCATCTACACCCCTCCTTCCTTCACAGCGTCCCACTCCTTCTCTGATTACGAGTCTTCCGCTGCTTCCACACGTGGACTTTTCTAATTCTAGTCCATAGATACCTCTAACTTCGACTTCTATCTTTCTCTCCATAAATCTTGGCTTATTTGCAGTGGAATATACGGGGCCTCAGGGGTAACTGGGGTGAGCTTCAGGTGTTGCTCTCCCAGTTTTCCCCTGTTGGTGCGAAATGGGACCTTTACGCACATCTTACTGCCTTTCATGAGGTTCCTTCCTCGTCCTCCATTGATGAGGTTTTACATCTCTTTATGTCCTCCGTCTTCACAGCAGCTTCACATTCTATCCCCCAAACCTCGGGCAAGCATTCTTAGAAGTGCGTGCCTTGGTGGTCTCCTGCTTGTGCTCGGGCAATACGTTTAAAACGCGCTGCGTGGGGCAGGTATCGGTATAACAGAACCACAGAGAGACTCCTTGATTTTAAGCAGAAGAGAGCAATTGCTCGCCATGTCATATGTGACGCTAAACGCACTTGCTGGCGAGATTACGTTTCTACTGTCACTTCGCCTTCTTCAACGAGTGCAGTCTGGAAGAAAGTGCGGAAATTGAGTGGTAAATTCTCCCCCGACCCTGCTCCTGTTCTTCAGGTTGCCGGTGTCGATATAGCACACCCTCTTGCCGTTGCCACTGAAATTGGTAATCATCTGGTCCGCATTTCTCAGGGGCTCCATCTATGCCCCTCATTCCTTTCTTCTAAGTCTGCCAGCGAGTTAAAGCCCTTAGATTTTTCTTCTCTCAGAGAAGAATCTTATAATGTGCCTTTTACCCTTCAAGAACTGGAGGCAACACACTCTGCTTGCCGATCATCGGCAGCTGGGCCAGACAGCATACATATCCGTATGCTACAGCATTTACATCAGTCTGCTCTTACTGTCCTCTTACGACTCTTTAATCTCATATGGTCGCAAGGAGTTCTTCCACAGCTGTGGAAGTCTGCTATTGTTCTCCCTTTTCGCAAACCAGGTACAACAGGACATGATACTTCCCACTACCGTCCCATCGCTCTTACCAGTGCAGTTTGGAAGGTGATGGAACGTCTAGTTATTAGACGTTTGATGTGGTATTTAGAGACGCACAATAGTCTCTCCACTAGTCAATATGGCTTTTGTAAGGGCCGTTCTGCCATTGACCCCTTACTGCGCTTCGATACGTATATTCGAAATGCCTTTGCTACTAACCACTCGGTTATTGCCATCTTTTTCGACCTGGAGAAGGCTTATGACACAACGTGGAGGTATAATATCTTGGCCCAGTCCCACTCCTTAGGCCTCCGAGGCAACCTACCATTTTTCCTTAAGGCCTTCTTAACTGAAAGTCATTTCCGTGTCCGGGTTGGTAATGAGCTTTCCCCGGAATTTGTCCAAGCTGAAGGTGTCCCCCAAGGTTGTGTTCTGAGCACAACACTCTTTCTGCTTGCTATAAATAATCTGGCATCTGTTCTTCCATCAAATATTTGGTCGTCGCTTTATGTGGATGACTTTGCTATAGCTTGTGCGGGTGCTGACTGCCACCTCATTGCAGTTTCCCTCCAGCATGCCGTCAACCGGGTTTCCGATTGGGCCACCACGCACGGGTTTAAATTTTCTAGTGGCAAAACTCATCAAATTACGTTTACTAGACGTTCAGTGGTCTCTGATCATCCGTTGTACCTATACGGCTCACATATCCCAGAACATGATACAGTCAGGTTTCTTGGCCGTCAGGTTTCTTGACCGTCGATTGTCCTGGAAACCTCACATTTCCTCTCTGAAGGCGGCTTGTCATAGCCGGCTGAACCTCCTAAAAACCCTCGCACATCTTTCGTAGGGGGCTGATCGTAGCACTCTCCTTTGTCTGCATTCAGCCCTAATTTTATCGAAACTCGATTATGGTGACCAGATATATTCGGCGGCCTCCCCTGCTACTCTTTCTAGCCTTAATCCCATACATCACCAGGGATTGCGTTTATGCCTTGGTGCATTTCATTCTTTCCCAGTTGAGAGCCTCTATGTAGAAGCGAACATTCCATCCTTGTCCGATCGTCGTGATGCACATTGCATTCGCTATTATGTTCTCTCCCATGACCTCCGCAATCCTTCCATGTATAGGATTGTCACAGATGTTAGTAGGCGCTCTTTATTTGTCCGTCTCCCCTGTTTACTTCGTCCCTTTTCCCTTCGTCTACATTCACTCTTGTCTTCCCTTCAGCTACCACCTTTATACGTTCATGTGACATCTCCCTTTCCCCTACCCCCTTGGGAAGTTCCTGCTGTCCGTGTCTGTTCTATTCCTCTACCTTGCACGAAAGCCCAACTACCTTCGGCGGCTTCTCGCTCTTTTTTTCTAGACCACTTCCATTCTCATTCCCATGCCATCGCAGTATACACCGATGGTTCAAAGTCATCTGACGGCATCGGATTCGCAGCAGTGTTTCCGGATAGCATCGTGCGAGGGCATCTATTACCATTGGCTAGCATATTTACGGCTGAATTGTATGTCATTCTTGTGGCACTTATCCGTATTGCATCTATGCCTGTGTCACCATATGTGGTCGTTTCAGACTCCCCTAGTGCTTTACAGGCTATCCGTAAAATTGATACAACTCACCCCCTAGTTCTTTGTATCCAACTTTGGTTGCGCCATATCTCTAGCAAGCACAAAGATATTGTTTTTTGTTGGGTCCCTGGTCATGTTAACATACAGGGCAATGAACAGGCAGACACTGCTGCGCGGTCAACAGTACAGTCATCCCTCGGTTTTCAGTTTTAATCCGTTCCAGATGGATCGGCTAAAACCAAAATCGGCGAAAACCAAAACTATTTTTCCCATAAGAAATAATGGAAATTCAATTAACCGTCCAGAATTCCAGAAGTTTGGAAAAAAATTGGGGGGCCTTAAAGATAGATTTACATGCACAAATGAATGAACTCTATGTGGCACTTACCTTTATTGAAGACTGATGTTGCTGGATGGAAGAGAGGGAGGAGTGGAGAGGGAAGAGACCCTATTTTTTGGAAGGGGAATCCCCTTCCATAAGGAATTTAGGTACCAAGTCCTTATCTGGGGTCACTTCCCTGCATGCCTGCTACACTCCCTGCATACCTGCTACACTCCCTGCATACCTGCTACACTCCCTGCATACCTGCTACACTCCCTGCATACCTGCTACACTCCCTGCAACCCGCTACCTGCTACACTCCTGCATACCTGCTACACTCCCTGCATACCTGCTACACTCCCTGCATACCTGCTACACTCCCTGCATACCTGCTACACTCCCTGCATACCTGCTACACTCCCTGCATACCTGCTACACTCCCTGCATACCTGCTACATCCCTGCATACCTGCTACACTCCCTGCATACCTGCTACACTCCCTGCATACCTGCTACACTCCCTGCATACCTGCTACACTCCCTGCATACCTGCTACACTCCCTGCATACCTGCTACACTCCCTGCATACCTGCTACACTCCCTGCATACCTGCTACACTCCCTGCATACCTGCTACACTCCCTGCATACCTGCTACACTCCCTGCATACCTGCTACACTCCCTGCATACCTGCTACACTCCCTGCATACTCACACTCCCTGCATACCTGCTACACCCCCTGCATACCTACACTCCCTGCATACCTGCTACACTCCCTGCATACCTGCTACACTCCCTGCATACCTGCTACACTCCCTGCATACCTGCTACACTTGCATACCTGCTACACCTCCCTGCATACCTGCTACACCCCTGCATACCTGCTACACTCCCTGCATACCTGCTACACTCCCTGCATACCTGCTACACTCCCTGCATACCTGCTACCCCCCTGCATACCTGCTACACTCCCTGCATACCTGCTACACTCCCTGCATACTGCTACACTCCCTGCATACCTGCTACACTCCTGCATACCTGCTACACTCCCTGCATACCTGCTACACTCCCTGCATACCTGCTACACTCCCTGCAATACCTGCCTCACACTCCCTGCATACCTGCTACACTCCCTGCATACCTGCTACACTCCCTGCATACCTGCTACACTCCTGCATACCTGCTACACTCCCTGCATACCTGCTACACTCCCTGCACACCTGCTACACTCCCTGCATACCTGCACACTCCCTGCATACCTGCTACACTCCCTGCATACCTGCTACACTCCCTGCATACCTGCTACACTCCCTGCATACCTGCTACACTCCCTGCATACTGCTACACTCCCTGCATACCTGCTACACTCCCTGCATACCTGCTACACTCCTTTTGCATACCTTCATTGCATAACACTCCCTGCATTCATGCTACACTCCCTGCATACTTTACACTCCCTGCATACATGCTACACCCTCCCTGCATACATGCTACACTCCCTGCATACATGCTACACTCCCTGCATTCATGCTACACTCCCTGCATACATGCTACACCCCCTGCATACCTGCTACACCCTGCATACATGCTACACTCCCTGCATTCATGCTACACTCCTGCATACATGCTACACTCCCTGCATACCTGCTACACTCCCTGCATGCCTGCTACACTCCCTGCATACCTGCTACACCCCCTGCATACATGCTACACTCCCTGCATACCTGCTACACTCCCTGCATGCCTGCTACACTCTTAAACTCCATCGTGTTTCTCACTTTCTTTACCAAAGGACTTGCACTAGGAGCTTTCTTTGGGCCCATGGTAGCTTATTTAGTAGTCACACACAATAATCAAGGGCCAAAAACAATGAATTGTTAATAAATGTTTTGTATGAACTCCTGGGGTGATGTTCACTCAAGCATAAACAATGCTAGACTGCGTGACAATGTGCGTGGGTGGCGGGCCTACGGCCTTTGTATGCGCGTGGCACTAGTGGACAGGTCCCATACGGTCGGCAAAAACTAAAACAATCGGCGAAAACTGAGACAAATTTTCCCTGAAAAAAGTCGGTGAAAACCAAAATCGGCGAAAACTGGGACAATCGAAAACCAAGGGATGACTGTACATGACCTTCCAGTTTCCTATAGATGTGTTCCTTTTACGGACTATTTTGCGGTCATTGCTACCCACCTTCGCACCCGTTGGCAATAATGCTGGTCTGACCTGCAAATAACAAACTTCATTCTATTAACCCTTTCGGGGGTTTTTTCGTACTAGTACGGCTTATGCCCTGGGATTATTGACGTACTAGTACGCCTAAATTCTAGCACCCTCAAATCAAGCAGAAACAGGCTGTTAGGCCTAGATGTGATAGAATGGGTCTGTGGGTCAGTGTGCGCAGTATAAAAAATTCCTGCACCACACAGTGCATAATGAGGAAAAAAAAACTCTGACCGTGTTTTTGGTTTAAAACAGCGACTTTGCAGTCTATTTTTGTATGGTATTTATGCTTGTATTCTCGTTTTCTTAGTCTCATTTTATAGAATAGATTACATATATTATATATTACAGAAATAGAGATAATTTTGACTGGTTTCACGATGACAAGTACGTACCTTGAAACTGAGTGCAAAGTAGCAAAAATGTTCGATTTTGGCCGATGTTCAAGAGTAAACAAATCACACCATGCGTCCACTATACATCAACTGGAGAGTCTAATATTTTTGCACAAGTGCGCTGATATTATTTATACCATTTTTACAATGATGCAGTTGTATACATAACAGTAAATCTTCTATTTTTTGTGAGAATAAAAATTCAAAATGGAAAGCAAAAGTAATGTAAGAGGGGCCTGGAGACGTGACTAATGAACAGAGAAGATGTTATTATAGTGCCAGTTATGTCTGCCTTGTTTATTATGGACCCTATTTTGAAAATGGCATCGTTTGAAATTTGTGTGAAATTGGCCAAATTGCCATTTTCTGACCACTATTTTGGGTAGTTGAAATTGGTAAATAGGCGGTTTCTTGTACTCAATCAATAGAAGAAATGTAGTTCTAGCGAAATAGCTATAATTTTAGTAGACTGAAACATTGGAATTTGCCGAAAATAGGGTCAAAGTGGGTGAAATCGCTGATGCGTAAATGTCATGGATACGCTAACTTCGCGAAAGCATAATTCCATTAGTTTTCGATCAAATTTCATAATTTTTGTGGCGTTATGATCGGAAAAAGATTCTCTATTATTTCATAAGAATTTTTTTTTTTTTTTTTTGTGAAATTCGTGGACCCTGAGAACGAGTTTCAGAGAGACCCCTTGGACCCCCAAAGGGTTAAACCGAGTATAGGTTTCTGGCCTTCTTCTTGTCACCAATGTCGAGGTTGGGAGACTACACTCTCCCATCTTCGCATTGGCCACACTCGTCTTACTCATGGGTATCTCATGGAGAGGCTCCCTGCCCCTCTCTGTGAGCATTGTCAGGTTCCAGTGTCTGTTCGACATATTCTGTTGGACTGCCCACTATATCAATGAGCACGCAGGATTTACCTCCAACGGCGTCTTCGCTCTACGGCCCTTTCTTTACCTTCCCTTCTTGCTGATGGACCCTCCTTTAATCCTGACTCTCTCGTTAACTTTTTGACAGAAACTGACTTACTACACAAACTCTGAAGATTGTACCTTTAGCACCTCCCTCAGTCCCTTCTACCTTGATCTCTTGCTACCCTCTATCCCTGCACTATCCACTGTCCAGCTGCACTCCATACCCTACTAATCATCCATCTCCCTCTTACAATCCATTCTCCCTGCATCCTGTTCTGCCCTGCCGTGCTGTATAACCCTTGTGGTTTAGCGCTTCTTTTGATTATAATAATAATAATCAAATTTAATCCAATTCCTTGGATCAAGAGCTATTTTCCTGCATCAATACAGGATCCCCTTCAAGGGAAGGGGGTTTCTTTGATGTCGGTGAAGGGCTTTTGATGTAAGGAATTGAATCTATCTCCCCCTTCCTTAGATCAAACTTGATTACCTCCCATTCCCTAGGTACTGTAAGACCCCTTCAGGCTGATTGCTTCCCCATGAGTATAACAACTATGTGTAGAATAATAGTCACAATACCATGACTGGAGAAATTCACCCACACCCTGCACTTAGGAAACTTATGATAACATTTCAGTCTGTCCAGGACCACTGTCAAGTCAAAACTAAGTGAGAAAAAGCAGAAAAGACCAGAAGACAGGTAGGGAGAACAAAATGGAAAGAAGAGGGTGGTAGCAGTAGTAGCATCAGTGATGGAACTATATCTGGGCTTCAAAATTAAGCACATTCATGTCTTAAAATTACAATAACTGTGAGCTATCATAATAGGATGTCTGAAAAAATACAATCAGGCTTACATTCTATGTTAAATATTATTATTCAATCTATTATTACATCTAGCCCTGCATGACAGTGAAATATTGTTTAGGTTATTCTTGGTGTTACTATCATTATTATTATTTTATAATTATTACTATTATTATTACTGATTTACAATATATACATGCATTTAAAACAATAGCATTACCTACATATAGACAGAGCTTCAGATGTTAGCAAAATATGCAGTATCAGTATCCTTTTCTTCCACGAAACCTCTGTCGATTATCCAGCTGAAAAAATTTTTACTATAAATTCCATGACAGTGGCTAGATTTATTGGTATTGATGCCCTCATGCTATACAGTACTCTTATTTCCTAATATACACACATAATACAACAGATCACCAGATCATACGTTATAAGAGAATAACGAAGTCTTACCAGTGAGCGCTTGCACTCTAAGAATGTTACACGAAGGGCATGACATTCTTGTGGTACAGATGGATCATTTGACAAGATGCATTCTTTGGGAGTTTTTCTTTGCTAAAATGACATGAGTTAAATGTTTTAGTGTCTGCAAAAAAGTGGTTATAGTATAATAGTTACCCTACCACAAACATATATTCCTCAAACTTAGAGCCTCATCTGACTGTTTTCACTGTGGTTATCCTGCATGTATGATATCACTTGTTTTGGTGATTCTTTTGCATGCATACACAGAAAGAGACTAGGCAAAAATAAAATAAAGTATAATGATACTAAAATTGTTATAATGTTATAATTATGTGTTTAATTTACTTCTGACCACATCTGACATACAGTCAAACCTCAGTTTTCATATGCCCTAGTTTTCGTAAGATTCGGTTTTCAACGACTTTGTTCGTCTAAATTTTGTCCCAGTTTTCGTACATCCGCTCGATTTTCGTAGAGTTGAAAATGGTCCGTATCAAACTCATCCGCGTGACTCAACCACTCAAGCACACACAAAGCATCCCATGCGTTCATGACTCAGTCTGCCTTTGTTTCTCGTTGAGTGAGCATCACCCCGCACGTTCATCCGAAACATTTCGTAATAATCCATTGTTTTTTGTGCTTGTTTATTGAGTGCGACTGCTAAATAAGCCACCATGGGACCAAAGAAAGTTCTGAGTGCCAGCCCTTTGATAAAGAAGGCGAGAAACAATAGAATTCAAGAAAGAACTCGTAGCAAAGTACGAAAGTGACATACGCGTGGCCGAACTCGCCAGGATGTACGGGAAGTCCGCATCAACGATCAGTTCCATCCTGGGGAAGAAAAAAGTAATCAAGAAAGCTGATGTTGCGAAAGTGGTAAATGTGCTAACGAAACAGAGATCGCAAGCAATCGAAGATACAGTGGACCCCCGAGTTTCGTAAACCCCGGAAATCGTACATTTATGTAAGTATAATATTGTAAGTGCTTGTGGAAAAGTATTTTTGGGGGTCTGAAATAGACTAACCTACGTGACATTTTTTCTTAAGGGGGTAAATTCGTTCGGTAATGGCACTTGAGCAGACTTCAGGAGTGAAGTTTTTACGAAACTCAGGGGTCCACTGTATTGAGAAGTTGTTGTTGGTGTGGATCAATGAAAAAGAGTTAGCGGGAGATAGTGTTTTGAAGGCGATAATTTGCGAAAAGGCAAAGCTGTTGCATGCAGATCTCGCAAAGAAAATGCCTGGAATGAGTGCTGCTGTTAAGTGAATTTAAGGCCAACAGAGGCTGGTTCGACAAATTCAAGAAGCAAACTGGCATACACAGTGTGGTAAGGCATGGCGAGCTGCAAGTTCGGACAAACATGGGGCCGAAAAATTTGTTGATGAATTTAAGGAGTACGTAGAGGCTGAATGATTCCTCCCCCAACAAGTCTTCAATTGTGAGGAAACAGGCCTCTTTTGGAAGAAAATGCCAAAGAGGACCTACTGCCAGGACTCAAGCCCATGAAGGATACGCTATCTCTTTTGTTCTGTGGTAACGCTAGTGGGGATTTCAAAGTGAAGCCTTTACTGGTGTATCACTGTGGCATGTAAAGAGTATGTACACACTCCCATATAGGCTGCCTCCCACCCAGCAAACTGGGTGCTAAGGGTTTAGTGATTTACGGGGCCCCATCGTTAAATTAGTACCCTGGTTCATTAACCAATCATTTGGTGGGTCTGACAATGGCAGAGGTGATGTGGTGTCTCTCACTTGCCAAATTCATACAGCTGCTGGTTGCTCACGGTGCTCTCTCTTTCTGGCTGTTGTTTTGCCTTTGATTACCGTGTTGTACACTGATTTTTCAAACTCTTGTACATAGTGTACATAGGTGTACATATCTCTACTTATAATTGGTGAAGGAAAATACAATTTAAAGACTACTGATGTGTTTATTTTCGCTCTAAGCCCCATTACGACCAGGTTAACAGGCCATTTTTACCTGGGTGTGTAATAATCACTCTGAAAATCCCTGAGTGTTCAAGAAAAACAATGTCATCAAGAGTAAATTGTGTGTGATGTGGAAGGCTAACAATAGGGCATGGGTCACGAGGCAAATTTTCATTGAGTGGGTCAATGAAGTGTTTGGCCTGAGTGCGAAGAAATACCTCCTGGAATATCAATTGCCACTCAAGTATCCTCCTGGTAATGGACAATGCTCTTGCTCATCCTCCAGGCTTGGAAGACCTATTGTTGGAGGAGTTTAATTTCATCACAGTGAAGTTCTTGCCCCCTAATACCACTCCTCTCATCCAGCCCATGGTCCAGCAGGTCATTTCAAACTTCGAAAAACTCTACACCAAAGCACTGTTTCAAAGGTGCTTTGAAGTACTAACCTCGGACACTGAACTGGCCCTGAGAGAGTTCTGGAGGAATCACTTCAATATCCTCAATTGCATAAGCCTTATAGATAAGGCTTGGAAGGGAGTGACTTCCAGGATGATGAACTCTGCTTGGAGAAAATTGTGGCCAGAATGTATCCTCGAGAAGGATTTTGAAGGGTTTGAGGCTGACCCTACGCCTGTTGTGGAATCTATTGTGTCTTTGGAAAAGTCCATGGGGTTGGATGTGAGTGGCCAGGATGTGGATGAGTTGGTGGACGACCACAGGGAAGAGCTAACCACTGAAGAGCTGCAAGACCTTCAACTGGAACAGCAACAGACCACAACTGAGGAAATTGCTTCAGAGGAGGAGGAAGAGAGAGGGAAGAATGTGCCTTCTTCAGTGATTAAGGACATGTGTGCAAAGTGGAGTGAGTTGCAAAGTTTTGTGGAGAAATATCACCCTAACAAAGCTGTTGCAAGCCTTGTCTGCAACATGTTCAATGACAATGCCTTGTCCCATTTTAGGCAAATCTTAAAGAGAAGCCAGAAACAGACCTCTCTGGACAGATTTTTTGTGCGACAGGGGTCCAGTGACTCTCAAGCTGGTCCTAGTGCCAGTAAAAGACAAAGAAGGGAAGTAACCCTGGATAGGGCCTTGATACTTGAATTCCTTATGGACGGGGATTCCCCTTCCAAACAATAACCTCTCCTCCTCCCTTTTCCCTCCTCGTCATCTTCCAAACGCCAACAAGAGTCTTCAATAAAGGTAGAAGTGATGTTAAATGTTCATTTATCCATTTCATTAGTCATTTATATTTATTTCTCATTGTTTTCTGTATGTAAAACTATAGTTATTCTCTATAAAATGTATTTTTTGTTAATATTTTTGGGTGTCTGGAATAGATTAATTGGATTTACATTACATTTACATGGGAAATATTGCTTCAGTTTTCGTATGATTCGGTTTTCGTCAGACTTTTTTGAACAGATTAATCACGAAAACTGAGGTCCCACTGTAATTAGATTGACTTAATTTCATATAACTAAAAGAAATCTCTATTTTAGCTTTAATATTATCTAATATTTTTTTTTTAACACGGCCATTTCCCACCGAGGTAGGGTGACTTGAAAAAGAAACACTTTCACCATCATTCACACTATCACTGTCTTGCCAGAAGCATGCAAATACAACAGCCTCCCACTATGCCAAGTTACAAAGGTAACGAATCATCTACATGTCTATACATGGTTACAATCATGAACAAATCACAAAGTAATGAGCCACTGACACGTCCACATCCGGTCACAACTGTAATGAGTTATATAAGTACAAATATTAATTGGGTCACACACACACACACACATACACACATACACACACACACATACACACACAATCGTTCAAGACACTGTACACCGTGTACGTCAGGCCCATACTAGACTATGCAGCACCAGTCTGGAACCCACACCTGGTCAAGCACGTAAAGAAACTAGAGAAAGTGCAAAGGTTTGCGACAAGGTTAGTTCCACAACTCAGGGGTCTGTCCTATGAAGAAAGGTTGAGGGAAATAGGACTAACAACACTGGAGGAAAGAAGGGTCAGAGGAGACATGATAACGACATACAAAATACTGCGGGGAATCGACAAGGTACACAGAGAGGGAACACAGAAACAAGGGGACACTACTGGAAGCTGAAGACTCAGATGAGTCAAAGGGATGTTAGGAAGCATTTCTTCAGCCACAGAGTAGTCAGGAAGTGGAATAGTCTAGAGAAAGATATAGTGGAGGCAGGAACCATACATAGTTTTAAGACAAGGTATGATAAAGCTCATGGAGCAGGGAGAGCAGAGACCCAGTAGCGGACAGCGAAGAGGCGGGGCCAGGAGCTGAGTCTCGACCCCTGCAACCACAATTAGGTGAGTACACACACAAACACACACACATACACAGCTTTAAGAAGAGGTATGATAAAGCTCATGGCGCAGGGAGTGACCCAGTAGCGGCCAGTGAAGAGGCGGGGCCAGGAGCTATGACTCGACCCCTGCAACAACAACTAGGTGAGTACACACACACACACACACACACTCGACATGACTCGACCCCTGCAACCACAACTAGGTGAGTACACACACACACACACACACACCTGGTCAAGCACGTCAAGAAATTAGAGAAAGTGCAAAGGTTTGCAACAAGGCTAGTTCCAGAGCTAAGGGAAATGTCCTACGAAGAAAGGTTAAGGGAAATATGCCTGACGACACTGGAGGACAGGAGGGATAGGGGAGACATGATAACGACATACAAAATATTGCAAGGAATATAGATAAGGTGGACAGACAGGATATTCCAGAGATGGAACACAGAAACAAGGAGTCACAATTGGAAGTTGAAGACTCAGATGAGTCAAAGGAATGTTAAAAAGTATTTCTTCAGTCACAGAGTTGTCAGGAAGTGGAATAGTCTGGAAAGTGAGGTAGTGGAGGCAGGAACCATACATAGCTTTAAGACGAGGTATGATAAAGCTCATGGAGCAGGGAGAGAGAGGACCTAGTAGCTATCAGTGAAGAGGCAGGGCCAGGAGCTGAGTCTCGACCCCTGCAACCACAAATAGGTGAGTAAACACACACACACGTACGTGGCAATGCTTTATTTACAGTGGGCAAGGTCAGGGTATTTTTTCAGAATGGTTTGTAATAGATCACTGTGGGTAAAACACTTTGAAATTTCTTGAACATTTCTGAGTGAGTTGTCTCTGAATTTATTCATTTTATCGCACTCCAGTACATAATGACACAGGGTGTGACAATAGTTCATCTGGCAAAGTTTACATTTTGTTTGGTCTGCATCTGGTGCTGGTGATTTAACCTCCCAAAGATACTTATAACCCAGTTGGAGCCGGGCAGTAGTGACATCCAAGAGCCTGCTTATTTTGTTGGAAGCACCAAAGACATGTGGCTCCTGCTAACTGACAACCCAAGATGATTCATTACCTTTGTAACTTGTCATGACTGTAACCAGATCTACCTGGAATTCATTACCTTTGTAACTTGGTCATGATTGTGACCAGATCTACCTTTGTAACTTGTTCAGCCATCGAAACTTTGGGGTCCAGTCCCTGGACCCATTATGTACCTCTGTAATCTTTTGACTACCGCCAACAGGATGGGTATGGGGTGCATAATAAAGATAATAAACTAACTCCCACTATGCATAAGGGGAATTACCAATAGACCCCTGGCTGCCTTCAAGAGGGAGCTGAACAGATACTTAAAGTCGGTGCCAGATCAACTGGGCTGTGGTTTATATGTTGGACTATATGTGGCCAGCAGTAACAGCCTGGTTGATCAGGCACTGATCCACCAGGCCTGGTCATGGACCAGGCCACAGGAGTGTTGATCCCTGGAATACCATCTAGGTAAACTCCATATAATGACCCTCCAAACAGCAAATATCTAATCATGCTTGAGGTCTCTTATTAAAGTGGTAATGCAAAAAACTCATTCAAGTACTTTAACTTTTACCACAGTGAAATGAGGGCTGTTGGAAATGAACCAGGCAGCCAAATAATGCAAAAAACAGATCTGACATATACAGGAGGGCCCCACTTAAACAGCAGGTTAGGTTCCAGGGTACTGCTGTAAAGCTAAAATCGCTGTAAAGTGAATCGTAGGCTTCTTTCACTCTCAAATGCATATAAAAGCATGATATCATGTTTACACTATCATATATTAAGTGAGCAATATAACTAGGCCTAAAAAAAATGCATATACAGTACACACATTACTTACCTTAAAATATTTTCATCCTTAAATATATTTATTGTAGGAAGTCTGAATAAATTAAGAATGGGTAAAATTGAAAACTGTTGTATTAGCAAAACGCTGTAAAGTGAAGCACTGTAAAGCAGGGCCTGCCTGTACATTATTATGTAATCTAGCACATCCCCCAATAGTACATTAATTAGTCTTTGCCTAGTGCACTGCAGCAATTTTTGTTGCTACTCTTATTTATTTAAACAAACTTTCACAAGTGGAGCACTACAATATGCCCAGTGGCCTGTTCTTAAGTCGACTTCACATAATTACCTAGCTTGAGGAAGACCTACAGGGTGTATACTGCTCACTTCATGCCAATTAATTATTTCAACACCTCACCTTAACCTATAAATTTGCTACTCTTTCTCAAGATTTTACATTCTTCGATTTTTCATTGTTAGTGGAACACAATATATTAAAAATAAAAAAAACACAATTGATTCACATATAGAATAACACCAACATAAAAAAGAAAACAATACAGTGAATATACAGTATTGTACTTAGCTGTAGGCACGTTCTTAGGTATAATATATATTGAACATTATTAAAGAATATAAAAATAAAGATAAGAATACATGTATTGTAAAACTACAGTACAAATCTTCCTTACAGTATATTGTATAGAAATCTGTGCCTGTATTGAATAGAAATATAAAATAATACAACTTTTGTTCCATTCAAAATTATCTTAATCTGAATACAACCAATTTTGAAAGTTAAAATTTGGAATTTACAATAATCTACATAATTTTCAAGTTTCTTATAAAGAGCAAAAACTTTAAATTTTAATTTAAAAAATCTCTCTTATAATAATAATAATAATAATATCTTTATTTACTACAAGTACATGTACAAGGTATACAGACCATAGCTGACATCATTGACAGTACTACTACAATATAGAAAGCCCCTTGTTATGCAGAGCATTTTGGGCAAATTTGGTTAGTTTTGTCCCAGGATGTGACCCACACCAGTCGACTAACACCCAGGTACCCATTTTACTGATGGGTGAACATAGACAACCGGTGTAAGGAAACACGTCCAACGTTTCCACCCCTTTGCCAGGAATCGAACCCGGACCCTCACCATTTGAAGCGAGAGCTTTTGAATTAGTAACAATTTTGTTTTGCATAATTTGCAATTTTCTTTACAGAGAATATCCAAAATGAAATGCAGAGCTTTCTTTTTAGCCAAGACAAAAGCTTTAATTTCTATTATACTATTACTGTATTCAGAAAATTTTGTATCTTCTCTTACCAGTTTAACACAGTCTGTGGCTAGGAGACACCTTTTCAAGTCTTCCCGAATACCAGAACAAGGTCGCTTGTCCTCACTCTCTTTGGCTTCTTCATAGTACTTCATTGCAAACTGCCTGTTGAAAACTAAAACTTTTAAGTGTATAACTAACATGATATATATGAATGGTATATAACTGTTGTCTCTAATGTATACCTTTAATATACCTTTGATGAGTTCTGAAGGTTTTTCTACTCCAGGAGCCCAGCCATGGGCCAGGCTATTCTGGTGCTTGCTTGGTCAACCAAGCTGTTGCTGCTGGTGGCCAGCTGACCCACATGTCCAAGTCAACAATAAAGACGTAAAAACAACATACGTAATGTAGATTTTATTTTTATTATTGCATTAAGCAAGAGAATTAGTAACTCACGACAACCCAAGAAAGCCAATAAGTATGGCATATTTCCATTGAAGTCCTTTAATTCTCTTCCTCAGGATACAACCCACAACTGTCACTTAACACCCAGGTACCTTCTTAGTGCTAGGTGAACAGAGGGCAAAAGTGTAAGGAAATATGCCCATTTCCACTCATCCCAGGTTCAAGCCCAGGTCCTTCAGCTTTAATCAAAGGCATTATTACTATTTGAGCCACAGCCATTGTACATCTGTAATACTAACCAGTACTAATCTATACTGCACTTAAATTAAGTAATACATACCTCTATAAACTTAGGTTATGCTAGGTGAGGTTAGGTTATGTAATTTTACCTGCAGGATATCAGTGAATGAATTAGTGCTTACCAATAACTTTACTAAATGTAGAAGACTTGTTTGCCAGTAGGAAAATATTGCTGACTTCTGACCAATCAGAGATTTGAGAATGTCAGTGAGTTCATTGGTACTGCCCTTTCATTAATACCACTCTCATTATTATAATGTAGAAACTGGGTTAACAATTATTACTGAAACAAATATCTATGAATATCACCTACTGCCACTGTAATAATAAATCTATGGTAAATACTCAACACACACACCCTTAAATTAATTCTAATACTGATTATAATAATTAAGATCTGGGTTCAAGAGAGAATGTAGGCCAAGATGAATTACAACAACTGGATATGCTGAATGTTGAAGACAGAGTAAAACAACTGAAGTTAAATCACGTTCATAAAATTGCTCACAACCAGTGTCCAGAATATCTTGCAGCCAAGTTTGTCAAGGCTGGGAACCAAAAAAAATTATAGTACTAGGGGAAGGGAACACAACTTTATAGTACCCACAGTCAGTGGTCAAGCTTCACACACCTTTTATTGTACAGCAATAAAGGAGTGGAACAAACTGCCTGCACATGTCAAAGCCAGTCATAGCATGAGCCAATTCAGAAAGAGAGCCAAAAGATACCTAATGAATGTTGCTACAGAAGGGAAGGAGAGTGATTTCTTGTACAGCTAACATACATGTACCTATTACTGTGAACTAATCCTATCTTTAATGTTAATGTAAATACAGTGGACCCTCGGTTTTCATTGAAAATTCTTTCCAGAATGCGGTTTGAGTGCTGTTACCGAACGAATTTGTTCCCATAAGGACAAATGTAAATTAGATTAGTCATTTCAGAGCCCCAAAAATACACTTACAAAAGCACTTACGAAAATACACTTACATAATTGTTCGAGTTTGGAGGTGAACGAAAACTGAGGGTCCACTGTAACTCAGTTTAACTTATTCCTAATATATCTCCTTTTATTGTTTAAATAATAAGTTATTACAGTAACCCCAATGGAAATAAGTCACTTTGTTTGACCTTTTTGGGTTATCCTGGTAATCTATACATACATGTATGCTGCTATGTATGATTTATGTAACTGAATTTATATGTACCTGTACCTGAATAAACTTACTAAGATAATGGTATACCTGTGTTTGGGACTGTGTCAAGGACTCAATGAAATTGAGTCAATGTTTCACATTACTATCTTATGTACTGTTGTATAAGTAAGTTTATTTAGGCACAGGTACACATGAAAATAATTTTTAACTAGAATAAACAATAAATTTCTCTAATATTAAGTACATAGTCTTTAAGGACTAGAATAAGCTGCCCCTAATGCCATGGCATGTCAGTGGCTCTCCTTGCACTCAATTTACATTGTAACTACCGATACCTATGTAATCTGCAATCTGCAATGAAATAAAATTTGTTTGTTTGTTTGTTTTTGTTTAAGTACAATTATTATACATAGTAACATATCAACACTGCACTAGCCAGGAGTCGAACCCATGCTGCTTTGGCCCGCCTCATGGTGAGCGAAAACACATGACGCTCTAGACCACTGAACCACACAATCCTTAAGAGTAGCGCATCCAGTAGAACTGAATGTTGCACTCACTACCCAAGGACATACTGTGGTGTGGACGCTCACCATGAGGCTCACCATGAGGCGGGCCAAAGCAGCATGGGTTTGAAACCTGGCTACTGCAGTGTTGTTATTGATCAATACCACTCGTTCATGGTTACAATAATATAATAACACTGCTTGTTGAGCTAGTACACCAAACAGGGAGTTGAATAAAATTAGCCTAGAGGCGTCCACACCACCATATATCCTTGGGTAGAGAGTACAACATTCAGTTCTACTGGATGCGCTACTCTTAAGGATTGTGTGGTTCAGTGGTCTAGAGCGTCATGTGTTTTTGCTCACCATGAGGCGGGCCAAAGCAGCATGTGTTTTCACTCACCCCTACTTAAACGGGATGGGTCCTACACAGATGACAGCAAGGAAATGAGTGAGTTACTTAAGTCCCAGTATGACTCAGTTTTTAGCGAGCCGCTAACCAGACTGAAAATCGAAGACCTAAATGAATTTTTTATGAGAGTGCCACAGAACGTGACAGACGCATGCCTATCTGACATCACCACGACGCCAAATGACTTCGAAAAGCCAATAAATGACATGCCCATGCACTCCGCTCCAGGCCTAGACTCATGGAACTCCGTGTTCATCAAGAACTGCAAGAAGCCCCTATCACGTGCTTTTAACATCCTATGGAGAGGGACCATGGACACTGGGGTCTTCCCGCAGTTACTAAAAACAACAGACATAGCCCCATTCCACAAAGGGGGCAGTAAAGCAATAGCAAAGAATTACAGACCAATAGCGCTAACGTCCCATATCATAAAAATCTTTGAAAGGGTTCTAAGAAGCAAGATCGCCACCCATCTTGATACCCATCAATTGCACAACCCAGGGCAGCATGGGTTTAGAGCAGGCCGCTCCTGTCTGTCCCAACTACTGGACCACTACGACAAGGTCCTGGATGCTCTAGAAGACAAACAGAATGCAGATGTTATATACACAGACTTTGCAAAAGCCTTTGACAAGTGTGACCATGGTGTAATAGCACACAAAATGCGTGATAAAGGAATAACAGGAAAAGTTGGTAGATGGGATCTATAATTTCCTAACAAGTAGAACACAAAGAGTAGTAGTCAACAGAGTAAAGTCTGAGGCAGCTACTGTGAAAAGCTCTGTTCCACAAGGCACAGTACTTGCTCCCATCCTGTTCCTCATCCTCATATCGGACATAGACAGGGATATAAGCCACAGTGCTGTGTCTTCCTTTGCAGATGACACCCGAATCTGTATGACAGTGTCCACCGTTGAAGACACTGCAAGACTCCAAGCAGACATAAACCAAATCTTTAAATGGGCTGCAGAAAACAATATGAAGTTCAATGATGAGAAATTTCAATTACTCAGATACGGAAAAAGTGAAGAAATTAAAATCTCATTGGAGTACAAAACTAATTTCAACCACACAATAGAGCGAAAAACTAATGTCAAAGACCTGGGAGTGATCATGTCAGAGGATCTCACCTTCAAGGACCATAACACCGTAGCAATTGCATCTGCTAGAAAAATGACAGGATGGATAATGAGAACCTTCAAAACCAGGGATGCCAAGCCCATGTTGACACTTTACAGATTGCTTGTTCTATCTAGGCTGGAATATTGCTGCACACTAACTGCACCTTTCAAGGCGGGTGAAATTGCTGACCTTGAAAATGTGCAGAGAACCTTCACGGCACGCATAACTGCGATAAACCACCTCAATTACTGGGAACGCTTGAAGTTCCTAAACCTGTACTCTCTAGAACGCAGGCGGGAGAGATACATTATTATATACACATGGAAAATTCTCGAGGGATTAGTACCAAATTTGCACACGAAAATCACTCAATACGAAAGCAAAAGACTCGGCAGGCGATGTAACATCCCCCAATGAAGAGCAAGGGTGCCACTAGCACGTTGAGGGACAACACAATAAGTGTCAGGGGCCCAAGATTGTTCAACTGCCTCCCAGCATACACCAGAAGGATTACCAACAAACCCCTGGCTGTCTTCAAGCAGGCACTGGACAGGCACCTAAAGTCGGTACCTGACCAGCCAGGCTGTGGTTCGTACGTTGGACTGCGTGCGGCCAGCAGTAACAGCCTGGTTGATCAGGCTCTGGTCCAACATGAGGCCTGGTCACGGACCGGGCCGCGGGGGCGTTGACCCCTGGAATTCTCTCCAGGTAAACTCCAGGTAATGAGGCGGGCCAAAGCAGCATGGGTTCGACCCCTGGCTAATGCAGTGTTGTTATTGATCAATACCACTCGTTCATGGTTACAATAATATAATATACTGCTTGTTGAGCTAGTACATCAAACAGGGAGTTGAATGAAATTAGCTTAGAGGCGTCCACACAACCATATGTCCTTGGGTAGCGAGTACAACATTCAGTTCTACTGGGTGCGCTACTCTTAAGGATTGTGTGGTTTAGTGGTCTAGAGTGTCATGTGTTTTTGCTCACCATGAGGCGGGCCAAAGCAGCATGGGTTCGACCCCTGGCTAGTGCAGTGTTGTTATTGATCAATACCACTCATTCGTGGTTACAATAATATAGTAACATATGTGTAAAATACCTAGGATATCCCCAAAAACGTCAAACAAAGTGACTTATTTCCATATGTGTGTGAATGTACCCTCAAGACCACTGTAAAAAATTAAATGTATGAAACCTAAGTATTGTATTAACTTTTACCTGAAAACTTGGCAGCAAGATATTCTGGACACTGTTTGTGAGCAATTTTATAAACTTGGTTTAACTTCAGTTGCTTCACTCTGTCTTCAACATTCAGCATATCCAGTTGTTGTAATTCATCCTACATGCTCTCTTGGACCCCAATGGAAATAAGTCACTTTGACTTTTTTTTGGGTTATCCTTGGTAATTTACATTATATATGATAACTGTACTTATGTGTACCTGTGCCTAAATCAACTTACGTACTTATGGGTGGCACCCCGGGGCGAGGATAAAATGACACCAGTGGAAATGAGTCAGTCTGAGGATAGTGATATACAATACATAAATAACTCGCACTTTAGAGATTGAAACTTATGACGACGTTTCGGTCAATCTAAAACGTCGTCACAAGTTTCATTCTTTTATGTGCTGGTTATTGGTACATTGTTCCAGTCTTAATTATCTGAGGACATTGGCTTTGTTAGGTTATCCTGGATTACTAACTCTCCTGGTTAATAATATGACTGACTAACAGGACCCCAATGGAAATAAGTCACTCTGTCTGACTTTCTTGGGTTATCCTGGGTTCTCTACACATATGCTGCTATGTATGATAATCTATGTAGTAACTGTATTTGTGTATACCTGAATAAACTTGCTTAACTCTACTTACTATTCTTGTTATTGTTTGGGGTTTATAGTGCCACTATGTCACACGCCGTATTAAGTTCCATTTCCCGATTTCTGAATAAGTAAGTTAATTCAGGTATACACAAATACAGTTACATAATTATCATACATGACGGCATATGTGTAGAGAACCCAGGATAACCCAAAAAAGTCAGACAAAGTGACTTATTTCCATTGGGGTCTTGTTAATAGCTTATTATTTTACTATTTTATTATTATAATAGAAAGGAGATATATTAGGAATAAGGTAAAAAGAGTTATTTACATTTACATGTGTGTTAGCTAAAAAGATAAAAAAAATCATTCTCCTCCCTTTCTGTTGCTTCATTCATTAGGTACCTTTTGGATCCCATCACACATTGGATTACTCCTTCATGATAAAGTTGATATGTTAGCCAAGAAGAGTACCCAGAAGTAAGTAAGTTTATTCAGGTATACACAAATACATTTACATACATTATCATACATAGCAGCATATGTGTAGAGAACCCAGGATAACCCAAAAAAGTCAGACAGAGTGACTTATTTCCATTGGGGTCCTTTTTATACTTTAATATTTTACATTCTAGGATATATATGTTATTATATTATAAAGGATATATGTATACTAGGAATATGGTAAAAAGAGTTATTTACATATACATGTGTGTTAGCTAAAAAAAATAAAAAATCATTTTTTGGTATATCTGTGTCTAGCATTAGGAATAATATTAGGAGAGAAGAAAATAATGAAAATAGTTGCTATAGGAATGCAGTTAGAAGCCTGAGTAGATTTATAACCCACTATAATAACATGAACGTAGATAAGTATGTTTATGGAGCAACTTGCAATGTGAACAGACTGACTGATGTTGTAGTGGCCAGGCTTAGGCTTGGCTACAAGTACTTCTGGCAGTTTGGGAGACACACAGATGATGATCAAACTAAATGCAAATTATGTGATCAGGCATATGGTCACTGTCTTGAACACTATGTGCGTAATTGTCCACTTATTGAAGAATACAGAGATGGACAGTATAATAACATATGTGACATGTCAAGATATCTTATTAATTAAAATAAGATACCAGATATACTAAGCAAATTTCCTAAATTTGCTTGTAACAGATCAGTGAACTGTAGATATAAATCCATATGCACAATTGTTAACCCTTTTGGGGCCTAGTTCCTAGGCCTTTTGTGTATCCATATGCTCTTGCGCTACTCTCCACAGGATGGATATGAAGTGAACAATAAACTAGCCACTTCGGTGGCAAAATCTAATCTGGCTCTATTCTTGAACTGGTTCATGCTATGACTGGCTTTGACATGTGCAGGCAATCTGTTCCATTCCTTTATTGCTGTACAATAAAAGGTGTTTGAAGCCTGGCCACTGACTATGGGTACTACTCCCTCTAGTACTATGACTGCTTTGGTTCCCAGCCTTGACAAAATTGGCAGCAAGATATTCTGGACACTGTGAGCAATATTATAAACTTGATTTAATTTCAGTTGTTTTACTCTGTCTTCAACATACAGCATATACAATTGTTGTAATTCATCCTGGCCTACATGTTCTCTTGGACCCAGGTCCAGGATGAATCTTACCATTTTGTTCTGGCTGATTTGCAGCTTATCTTTCAGTTTTTTGTCAAGGTAGAGTACCATGAAGAGCAAGCGTAGTCCATATGACATTGTATAAGGGCTAGACATAAGGTCCTGCGAGCCTCAGTAGGTAGACACTGTGCTTGTCTGTAGAGGAACTTCAGTCTGACATTCGCTTTCATTACTACACTGTAAGTTTATTCAGGTACAGGTACACATAAATATGGTTACATAAATTGTCATACATAGCATATGTGTAGGTTACCTAGGATAACTCCCCCAAAAAAAGTCAGACAAAATGACTTATTTCCATTGGGTTCTTTGATTTCCATTGGGAAAGAATATGTACCCGAATTGAAAAGATACACACCTAAGCAATATAATGTGATCCTTTATTGACAACGTTTCGCCCACGCAGTGGGCTTTATCTAGTCACAAACAGATCTACCTGAATAACAGAAACATGAATATTTATAGGATTTAGTCAGGTGGAGAATGCTGCATGTGACAATCTTCAAAGTAGGGTGATAGAGTCTAAAGTTCTAATGTGGGATAGCGATGAAGAAGTTTCTTGGCAATAAGTTCAGCTATGTTGTAGAAGCCGTTGTTCTGGTTGACTCCAGGATTCTTCGGTATTGCGTGTTGTCTTCTCTGGCGATGAGTCTTGCGTTTCTGTAGTTGATTAAATGGTTGTGTGAATTTCGGATATTGAACACAGGCATTCCTTGGGTCGTCAGATCTGCCTGCGTACTGGTGTTCTGAAATACGTGTTTGGAGGTCTCTGGATGTTTCACCCACGTATAATTTGCTGCAGTGAATTGAAGCTTGTCCTGTCTGTTACTGGTAATGTCCTTGATGGTGGATATGGAGATAGATACTTGACTCAGCATTCTCCACCTGACTAGCTGCATAATTCTACGGGTTTAGCGCTCCCCCTTGATTATAATAATAATAATAATAATAATAATCCACCTGACTAAATCCTATAAATACTCATGTATCCTTTGTTCGAAATGCTCAACATAACAAGGGGCTTTCTATATAGTAGTATGTCATTGATGTCAGCTAGACCTGTATACCTTGTACATGTACTTGTAGTAAATAAAGATATTATTATTATTATTATTATTATTATTTTATCCAGGTAGATCTGTTTGTGACTCGATAAAGCCCACTGCGTGAGCGAAACGTTGTCAATAAAGGATCACATTATACTGTTTATGTGTTTATCTTTCCATTGTGTCGGTATTTTATACCATTTATTTCCATGTACCCGAATTATTACTACTATTGCAAGCATAACTAAGCGCTAAACCCACAAGGATCATATAGCGCTGCATATGTACCCGAAGAGGGAAGTAAACAATAGTTTCCTTCGGTGGTCTCTACGAAATGGTTAGAGCTTCTAGACACAATAACGTAGTGTTAAGTAAAAGGACACAAATGCGACTAATGTGACATTTTATTGTGGCAACGTTTCGCTCTCCAGGAGCTTTGTCAAGCCGTTACAAACAATACATGGACACAGAGGGTATATATATGCTCAGAGTGAGGTGCAATACTAGTGGTGGTAGAAGTAGTAGTGATATAAGTTGTAGTAGTAGTTAAAGGACCCCAATGGAAATAAGTCACTCTGACTTTTTTGGGTTATGCTAGGTTCTCTACACATATGCTGCTATGTATGATAATGTATGTAAATGTATTTGTGTATACCTGAATAAACTTACTTACTTACTAATACAATAAGGTAGAACAATCAACTTGCACATGAGTAAAAGGTGATAAAAGCAATTACTTGGGTAGTATAAAAATAGGTTAGACAAATATTCCTGCTGAAGGTTGGAAAAGAGAAGGCCTGTAGCAGTGTTCCACATCTGCGATGCGCTTGTGTGGTATTAGCAGGAGAGACTATGTGATGGTAGGGTTTGCTGTTTTCAGGAGGATTCTTGCTAAGACTTCAGAGATGGTAAAGCTGCCTTTGTTTTGTTTAATTGTGTTAGAAACAGCGATAAGTGCTGATTCAAGGTGTTGTACGCAGGCGTTGTTCAGGTTATCGTTCCTGCATGCATTAATGTGTTCTTTGAGGCGTGTTTCGAGGTTTCTTTCTGTTTCTCCTACATAAATCCTGTCGCAGCCTCCACCTGGACTTGTATTGCTTGTAACGGCTTGACAAAGCTCCTGGAGAGCGAAACGTTGCCACAGTAAAATGTCACATTAGTTGCATTTGTGTCCTTTTACTTAACATATTGTCGGTAATTCTACCAATAACGTAGTGATAGCAGGGAATTTTAACTTTAGTCAAATAGACTGGACTTCTTTGACCGGTAATCTGGAATCCAGTGACTTTATGGAAGTATTCAGGACTGTTTTCTGAAACAGTGTATAACAGAGCCTACCAGAGGTAATAATTTGCTCGACCTAGTCTTGTCAAATAAAGAAACCCTCGTAAATAATCTGGAGATCACTGAAGAGCTTGGCGCAAGTGATCACAAATCCATTAGTTTTAATATTACCTGGGAGGACGAGAATAAGGATAATACGGTAAAAGTCCCCGATTTTCTTAAGTAAAAGGACACAAATGCAACTAATGTGACATTATATTGTGGCAACGTTTCGCTCTCCAGGAGCTTTCTCAAGCCGTTACAAGCGTTACATGGACACAGTGGGCTATTATATACTCTCAAAGTGAGGTGAAATACTAGTGGTGGTCGAGGTAGTAGTGATAAGTAGTAGTAGTAGTAATACAATAAGGTAGAACAATCAATATGCACATGAGTAAAAGGTGATAAAACAAATACTTGGGTAGTATAACAATAGGTTAGACAAATATTTTATGCTGGAGGTTGAAATATAGAAGGCCTGTAGGAGTGTTCCACATCTACGATGTGCTTGTGTTGAATTAGCAGGAGAGACTATGTGATGGTATGGTTAACTGTATTCAGGAGGATTCTTGCTAAGACTTCAGAGATGGTGAAGCTGCCTTTGTTTTGTTTAATTGTGTTAGAAACAGAGATAAGTGCTGATTCAAGGCATTTGCGTCTACGGAAATTAGTTTCTTTGATTACTAGTCGGGCGTCTTTGAATTTCATGAGATGATTGTTGGAATTTCGGTGTTGTACGCAGGCGTTGTTCAGGTTATCGTTTCTGCATGCATTAATGTGTTCATTGATGCGTGTTTCGAGGTTTCTTGCTGTTTCTCCTACATAAATTCTGTCGCAGCCTCCACAGGGTATAGTGTAGACCCCTGCGTTGACTGGTTCATGGTGCTTGGATTTAGTCCTAACCTAAGTCTAACCTATTGTTATACTACCCAAGTATTTGTTTTATCACCTTTTACTCATGTGCATATTGATTGTTCTACCTTATTGTATTACTACTACTACTACTTATCACTACTACCTCGACCACCACTAGTATTTCACCTCACTTTGAGAGTATATAATAGCCCACTGTGTCCATGTAACGCTTGTAACGGCTTGAGAAAGCTCCTGGAGAGCGAAACGTTGCCACAATATAATGTCACATTAGTTGCATTTTTGTCCTTTTACTTAACATATTGTCGGTAATTCTACCAATATTATTACATCCCCGATTTTCGTTCTGCCGATTATATTGGACTTAGGGAACACCTGTCTAATCTCGATTGGGGTAATCTAGCTAATGATTTTATTGACGATGATCATTCTTACGATTACGAAGGGATCTGCGTTTATGATTTTTGTTCTTGATAATGTACACCGTGCTCAGAGTATATATATTCCCCAGAGAGAAATTAGGTCAAATAATAACGATCCCAAATGGGTTAACAGGAAGCTAAAGCATCTATTAGGGAAGAAAAAGAATTTTTTAGGCGCATCAAAAGAGGAGAGGTTAACCTTATTGACCAATATGTTCAGTTTAAAAGAGAAGTAAAAAAGGGGATTAGAAAGGCTAAACGTGACTATGAAATTAGTAATAGTTTATTTAGACATGATACAAAGAATTACAATGGGTTATGAGATGTTAGGAGGTGTACATGCAAAAATTAGAGTTGCTAATTAATCAAAGACTAATACAAAAGGGTTCTTTCAAGTGTATAGGACGAAGGTGAGAAAAAATGTAGGACCTCTGAAAATTGGGAATGGACAGCTGACGGATAACTAACTGGAAATGTGTTCTCTATTTAATGACTATTTTTTGTCAGTCTTTACACAGGAAGACGTAAATGAGATTCCAGAAATTAACAATTAAGGGGCCCACAAAGAGTAGGAACAAGAACAGAGAGGGGGGGAAATAATAAAGGACCAAATACCCAAAGCAGATGAAAGAAAACCCAGAGGAGAAAGAGGAAAGGGAAAAGGGAGAAGGGAAAAAAGAATCAGGTTTAAGTCACGGGTGTTCTGAAGTTTGGATCATTTTACAATGTAATGGGAAAGGAAGGCATCTACAGAGACAAAGCCACGACTAAGATTCCTTTCCCATTATATTGCAAAATGCTCCAAACTTCAGAACACCCGTGACAACCTCATCCTTTTTTCCCTTCTCCCTTTTCCATTTCCTCTTTCTCCTTTGGGTTTGCTTTCCTCTACCTTGGGTATTTGGTCCTTTATTATTTCCCCGTTTCCCTCTGTGTTCTTGTTCCTACACTTCGTGGGCCCCTAGCTCCCTGGCAGTGCTCCTCTTAGTATTTCATTGACTCCACTACTACTACTACTACCTCTCTTCCTTCTTTCCTACTTCCTCTCTTGTCCCGTCCGTCTGCTGGCCTATATATACTCCCTCCTTCTCTCCTTTTTGTTAGTGTGACTTTGTAAATGGTCCAAGTCGGACCGAAACGTCGTCGTAAGCTCCTCTCCCCTATGTGCGGGTTATTTGTGTATTGATGAAATTAAGACACATGTGCAACATCTGGGTATCTTTATAGTAGACGTTTCGCCATCCAGTGGCTTTATCAATACAAAATTCTAGGACATAATTTGAAGAGTAGAACTATATACAAAAGATGAGGTAATCAGTCCCTCGGCCTTGGAGTTGGTGTGTACAGCATCGTTGGTGTAGAGATTCTGAAGACCAGGTTGTTGTTGAAGGTTTGCCGGTACAGCCAGCCCGGGTCTTCTCCAAATGGTGACCCGGCATACAATTGTAGGCAAGACCAACAAGGAGGTGGCACAGCTATGTTATACTCAGACCAGCTTGAATGTATTAACAATACATGCACAAGAGATGAACATGGAGAATATATAATAGCTAAGTTTAAATCCAAATGCCTACAAAAACCTCTCACAGTTATAAACATCTATAGATTACCACAGTCAAACATTCAGCAATTTAGTGAAAAATTAGGAAGTATGATTACTGATGCACACATGAACAAAGACCACTTAATCCTCACAGGAGACTTCAATATAAACCTCCTACAAGATCAGGACCCACAAGTAACTGAATTCACAAACACTATGAGCAACTGCTTACTGCTCCCGACAATAACAAAACCTACAAGAATCTCTGAGACCTGTGCCTCTCTATTAGACCATATCTGGACTAACACCATATCCCCATTAAAATCAGGCATAATCACAGACAATACCACAGACCACTACCCAACCTTTCTCATAACAAATCTCGGAAAATTACCACTAGAGACTACTAAAGTTACCTTCAGACTACATAATGAGACAGCTATAAATAACTTTATAACAGCTATGACAAACATTGACTGGCAAACAGAAATAGACAACTTCCCAGATACTGACTTATGTATTAATAATTTTCTTAAAAAGACCCTATACCTCTATAATAAGCATTGCCCTAAAAAAAACTAAACAAATCACAGCTAAAAGATTAAATAGTCCTTGGCTAACCCCCAGCATACTCAAATCCATTAATATAAAGCACCTATATGAAAAACAGTACAGAATGGGACAAATAACAAGAGAACAAACAAAACGTTACTCATCAAACCTAACGAGTCTGATTAGAAGGTCAAAAAAATTGTATTATGAGAACAGATTACATAACTTAAAAGGTGATATAAAAAAGACCTGGAAAACCCTATCTGAAATTCTAGGAACTAAAAAGATATCCACAAACAGAACAATCAAGCTAACAAAACCAGATGAACCCCTACTCCCACCCATTGAAACAGCAAACAAACTCAATGATTTCTTCTCCACCATAGGAAAAAAGCTGGCAAGCAAAATCCCAAGTTCAAACACTCCACCTAACGACTATCTCACTGGCACCTATCCGAACACACTATTCCTAGCCCCGACCAACCCAATAGAAGTTTCACTTATAATCAACACATTAAAAAACAAAGCAGGTGACCTAAATAACTTACCACCTTTTATATACAAAAAAGCCTCTCAAGTTCTCTCACCAATTATTGCAACACTCTATAACAAATCCATCGAATCCTCCACCTTCCCATCAATACTCAAAATAGCGAGGGTTACCCCCATACATAAAGGAGGAGATCAAACAGACCTGAATAACTACAGGCCGATATCTAACTTACCCCTTCTCTCCAAAATCTTTGAAAAATTACTTCATAGACAAATATATTCCTACCTCACCTCCAACAACGTACTCAACCACTGTCAATTTGGATTCAGGCCTAATAAAAATACAAATGATGCCATTATACACATGTTAGAAATAATTTACACCGCCCTTGAGAAAAAAGAAATCCCAGTGGGAATCTTCATTGATTTACGTAAAGCTTTTGATACAGTTGACCATGATCTGTTACACCTAAAATTATCACACTATGGTATAAGAGGACACACCCTCAACTACTTAAAATCATACCTTAGCAACAGAAACCAATATTTTTTTTTTTTTTTTATTAACACATCGGCCGATTCCCACCAAGGCAGGGTGGCCCGAAAAAGAAAAACTTTCATCATCATTCACTCCATCACTGTCTTGCCAGAAGGGTGCTTTACACTACAGTTATAAAACTGCAACATTTACACTCCTCCTTCAGAGTGCCGGCACTGTACTTCCCATCTCCAGAACTCAAGTCCGGCCTGCCGGTTTCCCTGAATCCCTTCATAAATGTTACTTTGCTCACACTCCAACAGCACGTCAAGTATTAAAAACCATATGCCTCCATTCACTCCTATCAAATACGCTCACACATGCTTGCTGGAAATCCAAGCCCCTCGCACACAAAACTTCCTTTACCCCTCCCTCCAACCTTTCCTAGGCCGACCCCTACCCCGCCTTCCCTCCACTACAGATTTATACACTCTCGAAGTCACTCTGTCTCGTTCCATTCTCTCTACATGTCCAAACCACCTCAACAACCCCTCCTCAGCTCTCTGGACAATCGTTTTGGTAATCCCGCACCTCCTCCTAATTTCCAAACTCCGAATTCTCTGCATTATATTCACACCACACATTGACCTCAGACATGACATCTCCACTGCCTCCAGCCTTCTCCTCGTTGCAACATTCATCACCCATGCTTCACACCCATATAAGAGCGTTGGTATAACTATACTCTCATACATTCCCTCTTTACTTCCATGGACAAGGTTCTTTGTCTCCACAGACTCCGAAGTGCTCCACTCACCCTTTTCCCCTCATCAATTCTATGATTCACCTCATCCTTCATAGACCCATCCGCCGACATGTCCACTCCCAAATATCTGAATACATTCACCTCCTCCATACTCTCTCCCTCCAATCTGATATCCAATCTTTCGTCACCTATTCTTTTTGTTATCCTCATCACCTTACTCTTTCCTATATTCACTTTCAATTTTCTTCTTTTACACACCCTACCAAATTCATCCACCAACCTCTTCAGCTTCTCTTCAGAATCTCCCAAAAGCACAGTGTCATCAGCAAAAGCAACTGTGACAACTCCCACTTTGTATTTGCTTCTTTATCTTTTAGCCCAACACCTCTTGCCAAGACCCTCGCATTCACTTCTCTTACAACCCCATCTATAAATATATTGAACAACCACGGTGACATCACACATCCTTGTCTAAGGCCCACTTTTACTGGGAAATAGTCCCCTTCCCTCCTACACACTCTAACCTGAGCCTCACTATCCTCATAAAAACTCTTCACTGCTTTCAGTAACCTTCCTCCTATTCCATACACCTGCAACATCTGCCACATTGCCCCCCTATCTACCCTATCATACGCCTTTTCCAAATCCATAAATGCCACAAAAACATCTTTACCCTTATCCAAATACTGTTCACCTATATGTTTCAATGTAAACACTTGGTCTACACACCCCCTACCTTTCCTAAAGCCCCCTTGTTCATCTGCTATCCTGCTAACCAATATGTGTACACAAATGGAGCTAGCTCCACCGCGCAAACTATTACCGTAGGTGTCCTACAGGGAAGTGTTCTTGGCCCACTACTCTTTCTCATTTACATTGACGACCTACCAAATGCATCTCAACTACTCAAACCCATACTTTTTGCAGATGACACTACATACGTTATCTCTCACCCAAGCCCAGACACACTAGCCAACACTGCAAATACTGAATTACAGAAAATATCTACCTGGATGATCACCAACAAACTTACTCTCAATATTGATAAAACCTATTTTATCCAGTTTGGGAACAGAGCTACAAACGGACCACTTAACATAATGATAAACGGGTCCCCTATCACAAAACTCACAGAGGGAAAATTCTTGGGAATCCATCTTGACAGTGGCCTCAAATTTCAGACACATATACAACAAATCTCCAAGAAAGTCTCAAAGACCGTGGGAATACTATCCAAGATACGGTACTATGTTCCACAACCAGCTCTCCTTACCCTATATCACTCACTCATTTACCCCTACCTCACCTATGGAATCTGCGCATGGGGCTCTACATCAATAACTCATCTCAGACCATTAATAACACAACAAAAGGCAGCAGTTAGAATGATAACAAATTCCCACTCCAGACAACATACTCCACCAATATTCAAAAACCTAAACTTACTCACCATACAAGACATTCATACTTTTTACTGTGCCTATTACATACATAGAACACTCTATGCAAATATTAACCCACCACTCAAACTTCTCCTTACCAATTTTAACAGAACACATGACCATAACACTAGACACAGATCACTCATCGATGTTCCCCGTGTCCATCTAACACTGTAAAAACTCAATGCATATAAAAGGCACGAAAATTTGGAATTCATTACCTGTCATAGCCAAAGAAACCCTGCCTGTACCCCAATTCAAAACGATGCTAAAAAACCACCTTCTCACCCAAACCTAAATGCTCAATATCAAACATTCCCAACAAAGTAGAAAAATCACTTACTGTAAAAACCTGACTAATCACTTAAATGTAAAAACCTGTTATGAATAATACATACTAAGCTAACTATTTCCATAACATTTACATTATAATGACCACGTAAACTGTAACTGCAATGCAATTAATTGTTTTAAATTGTTATCTCACTCAATTAGTTGCATTGCTGCAATTTATTGATATGTTTTAAATTGTTATCTCACTCAATTAGTTGCATTGCTACAACTAATTGATATGTTCAACTTATAATCAAACTTTATAGCTTAGATACGCAATTATACTTATTTTATAAATTATCAAACCATAACTTTTTACCATGTAGTCTATAATTAAGTAGTCCTAAGAATGCCCGCAATGCACAGCATATTAGGGGCTTTTGGCATGTACATCTCATTAATAACTATGTATCTTGTCTACCATGTATCATTGTACCATGTCTCAATAAAGTATTATTATTATTATTATTATAAATAGGCGTCAGCTGATAGGGGCGGGTAGCAGATGAGGGCATAATCACTGGTAGGCGGTATTCCCCAGTGGAAGTAGGTCATACCCAAAGAGATGGGTAGTAGTAGCCGTGAAGAAGGTAATGTACATGTCCTCAGATCAAGATTCCATGATGTGTATTGTTCCAGTCACGGTACTGTGCCTTTGTTTTTTTTTTTGTTACTAGGCAAACTGTTCCACTCATCAACTACCCAGTACACAAATGGTATACAATACCGACAAAATGTAGAAATAGACACATGTGTTTATTTCTGCATCAACTACCCTATTTCCAAACCAATACTTTCCTATATCCTTTCTAAATCTAAACTTATCTAATTTGAATCCATTACTGCGGGTTCTTTCTGGAGATAAATGGAGAGATATCCTCAAGACCTTATTTATATCTCCTTTATTAATAACCATCTTCCACTTATACGCTTCAATCATGTTAAGTAAAAGGACACAAATGCAACTAATGTGACATTTTATTGTGGCAACGTTTCGCTCTCCATGAGCTTTGTCAAGCCGTTACTTCTATCATATCTCCCCTCATTCTTCGTCTTACAAGTGAATGTAATTTAAGACACTTCAATCTATCTTCATACAGAAGATTTCTAATGCTATGTATTAATTTTGTCATTCTTCTCTGAATGTTTTCTAACGAATTTATATCCACTCTGTAATATGGAGACCAGAACTGAGCTGTGTAATTTATGTGAGGCCTTAATAATGATGCATAAAGCTGTAGTATAACCGCTAGACTTCTGTTGCTTACACTTCTTGATATAAATCCCAGTAGTCTATTTGCCTTATTACGTACATTTAGGGATTGCTGTCTTGGTTTAAGGTTGCTGCTTACCATAACCTCCAAGCCCTTTTCGCATTCAGTATGGCTAAATTCTACATTATTTAGTTTATAAGTTATGAACATTCCCGAGCTTCGGAATTTTGCATTTATCTACATTAAACTGCATCTGCCACTTTTCTGACCACGAATTGAGTTTGTCTAAATCCTTCTGAAGTTCAGTGACATCTCGTCTGAATCAATTATCCTACCTATCTTCGTGTCATCGGCGAATTTGCTCATATCACTAGTAATTCTCTCATCAAGGTCACTGATATATATAAACGGGCCTAAAACTGATCCCTGTGGAACACCACTTGTTACAGATCCCCACTCAGATTTAACCCCATTTATGCACATTCTCTGCTTTTTGTTCGTGAGCCATTACTCGATCCATGACAGCTCTTTTTCGCCAATGCTATGAGCTCCACTTTCTTTAAGAGTCTCTGGTGCGGTACTCTATCAAAAGCCTTATTAAAATCCAAAATCGAATTCTTTATCGTGATCAACAGCCTCAAAAGCTTTACCGAAGAAAGTTAATAAATTAGGCAGGAACAGCCCCTCGTGAATCCATGCTGAGTATCATTAATCAAATTATGCTTGTCAAGATGGTTTCTTATAATATCAGCTATAATTGACTCTAGTAATTTGCCTACAGTTGAGGTCAGGCTTATTGGGCGGTTATTTGACGGTAACGACTTGTCTGATGTGTGGAAGACGACCATATTATATTGGCCGTCTTCCACACATCAGAAACTACACCTGTGTGAAGAGATAATTAAAAATGTTAGTTAATGGTTCACAAAGTTCCACTTGGCACTCCGTAAAAACCCTTGAAAAAAGTTCATCAGGCCCCGGGGATTTATTTTGCTTCAATCTGTCTACCTGTTTGATAACCATATCCCCAGTAAACAAACCATACCACGGGTGGGGTTCGAACCCGCGGTCAGAGAGTCTCAAAACTCTAGACTCTCTGACCGCGGGTTCGAACCCCACCCGTGGTATAGTTTGTTTGCAATCGTGTCATTACGATTTCGTGAGTCATATCCCTAGTAACTGTGATATCACATAATTTATCGTCTTCAGACCAACTATAAAAAATAATTACTGGGATATTGTTAGTGTCTTTTTTGTGTAAACCGAGAGGAAATAATTATTTAAAATTGAGCACATTTCATTCTCCTTATCAGTAAGATGCCCAGTTATTTCTAGGGGACCTAGCTTTTCCCTAACTTTTGTTCTATATACATGAAAACCTCTCGGGTTAGTTTTCGAATCCCTAGCAACTTTAATTTCATAGTTTCGTTTTGCTTTTTTTTATCCCCTTTTTAACCTTCCTCTTAATGTGAATATATTGATTCATAAGATGATCCCTCCTCTTTTGATGCGAATATGAATTCCTTTCTTCTGCCCTAAAAGATGAAGATTGAGACACTAATGCAACATATGAGAATCTTTATTAAGAAAACGTTTCACTACACAGCAGCTTCTTCAGTCCAATACAAAGCAGAAAGGGGTAAGGAGAGGAGTTTGAGGTAATCAGTCCCTCAGCCTGGAATCGATGTGTTCAGTCCATCAGTCTTGTAGGAAGCACAGCATATGGCCGGAGAAGTAAAGTAAAGTAAATTTTATTTCATTGCAGATTACATAGGTATTGGTAGTTACAATATAAACTGAGTGCAAGGAGAGCCACTGACATGCCATGGCATTAGGGGCAGCTTAATCTAGTAACTTAAAGACTATGTCCATAATATTAGAGAAATTTATTGTTTATTCTAGTTAAAATTTGTTTTCAAATTACAATATGATGATATTATACTGTTAAAATTATTATATGATGATATTAGATTGTAACAGGTGTTTAAATTCTCGAATGGTAATATGAAATAGAGATTATCTTAAGGAAAATAACATTGAGTATTAACTTATAGTATGAGTATTTAGTTTTGGGTGAGTAGGGGGTAACATAATAGTAACATATTATTAAAAATTGAAATTATCTTATAGGAAAGTAATAATGAGCATTTTTCAAAGTAGTTTATAGTATGATTATTTAGTTTTGGGTGAGTAGGTGGTTTTTGAGTTGAGTCTTAAATTGATTTTCAGACAAGGTTATCTTAATATTTACTGGTAATGAATTCCAGATTCTGGGGCCCTTTATGTGCATAGAATTTTTACATAGGTTGATATGAACTCGGGGTATATCAAAAAGTGATCTGTGTCTTGTGTTGTGGCTTATATACTGTAGTCAGGTGAGTGGAAGCAGGAGGCGGCGGGGTCACAGTGGAACCATCCACTAGTGTAAGTAGGTCTTCGTCCAAAGGTTGGACAAGTATTGAAGAATTCCTTGTATCAAGTTCCCATGATGTTGCAGTGTCTGAGGAATTTGAGGAGGTCAACAATTTAAATTTAAATTTCCATATATTTTGTGAATCTGTATGTATGTAAAATCCTCACCAAAAGTATACCAATAAATATATAGGTAAAACAAAATATATGGGCTGGCAAAGAAAAATGTTGAAACCTCTGTATACGAGAGTATTCTTAAGTGAAAATATAAAGTTGCAGATGCACTCATATGATGTGGGAAGAATATACTTAAGAAAATATGAATACTCGTACGAAGAGAGTTCATAGTAAAAAAAATATTATAGTAAATTCCTGGTGGAGTTGAGTAGTGTGTCTTATTACTGGCTTCGAGCCTCGTGTTCCACGCGCTCATTTCTCTATTATACACTCTCTTAATATTTTTAATATTTTCTTTATAATTTTTGTGTCCAAATGCGGATTTTTCTTCTCTGAAATATAGAGGGTTCGATCGTCTCAATTAATCTTTTACAAGTCTAGAATTTGTTGGCAGCAAAAGTTGAGGGTTCCCAGCTGTGATATAATGGCAGCGTCAGAAAGTATCTAAAAGGTATACTTTATCTTATTATATACGACAGTCACCTGCAACTCAGAGCATCATGGTCTTCGCTAAAAGTAGAATATTAGTAATAAGAGTTAGCACGTTAGAGGTGAGTATATGGATGAGAACAAAGAAGATTTGAACGTCGGGTAGCCCACTTACGACACAGCTAATAGCAGGAGGAAAGACGCTTGCCACATGCCCAAGTATATTTATTAGCGTCTCACAGGGAACATATACGTGATATTTGCTCAGTACCTCCGGAGACAGTACCTAACGTGTAGTTCGGCGTGATAACATTTGTCTATCCACGAGAGTACAACAAAATGTGAGCAATATAGGAGTGTCCTGCATCCCAGACTAGGAGGGAGGGGGATCAATGGAGGGGCTTCATGGAGTAGGAGGGGTATTATTGGGGGGATGGAGGGGCCTCTTGGATGAGGGTGGAGGGTCTTCATGGTTGGGGGGCAGCTGACGGTCAGGTTAACCAACGAAAAATGATCAGTATTCGTTGTCTTTTTCTGCAGGAAGCACATACCTCGTCCTCGGCAGGGCGATTCATAACGTTAAGTGAATTCTTTTTTTTTTTTTTTCAAAGTTATTGTATGGTTAAGAAAGATATTATCTGTAGCAGGGAGGGATGAGAGACACGGAGGAATGTAGACGACGTGAGAAGGACTGGGTGTTGTGTGGACGGAGGCTAGAGCCTAGCCACTAGGTTAGGCTGTCCCCGCTATCCTCACACCATGGTAAGTGCAACAAGCCAATCCTCTAGTACACCAGTACTCCAATATATACATGTATATATGATGCGTCAACTTGCAACTTAAGCACTTAACAGGATTAATTTCCTCGGTAACATCATGCTCTGACTTCAATATTAAGCATTTCCAGTTGTTGTAGGCCGGGATGAATTACAACTGCAAATGCAGATAGGGCAAAGACAGTTGAAGCTAAATCATTCCTACAAAATTGCTTAGTGTCCAGAATATCTGCCAGTTTGTCAAGGTTAGGAACCCAATGGAAATATAGAAAGACCCCAATGGTAATAAGTCACTTTTTTTTGGTTATCCTAGGTAATTACATATGGTATGTATGATAAATTTATGTAAATATTTACGTGTAACTGCACCTGAATAAACTTACTAGGGGAAGTGAACACAGTTTTGTAGTACCTACAGTAAGTAGTAAGTTTATTTAGGTACAGGTATACATAAATACAATTATCATGTGTAAATTACTCAGGATAACCCCCCCTTCCCCAAATCATAGTGACTTATTTCCCCTGGTGTCCTTGTCGGTGGTCAGAGCTCTAACACCATTTACTGCACAACAATCAAAGAGGAAATGGTTACCTGATCATATCAAGGCCAGTCTCAGCATAAACCAGTTTATATAAAGAATAAATTGCGATATCGGCAAGTTTGCCGATGACTAAAATAGGCCGTTAAATAAATTCCTGGGGAAAGAAAACTATACTGCCTGTAAACTAAACACTGTAGATTTAAATGTAACTGAATGCGAAAAAGACTTAGCGGTTCTGGTTAGTAGTTATGTAAAACCAATGCAATATAATTCTTGGCTTTATATCAAGAAGTATAACAATGATATTCTTATCAAGAAGTATAAATAATAGAAGTCCTCGGGTTATACTTTATGTTTACCTGGAGAGAGTTACGGGATTTACCAACAAACCCCTGGCTCTCTTCAAGCAGGCACTGGACAGGCACCTAAAGTCGGTACCTGACCAGCCAGGCTGTGGTTCGTACGTTGGACTGCGTGCGGCCAGCAGTAACAGCCTGGTTAATCAGGCTCTGATCCAACATGAGGCCTGGTCACAGACCGGGCCGCAGGGCGTTGACCCCTGGAACTCTCTCTCTCTCTCTCTCCAGGTCAACGCCCCCGCGGCCCGGTCTGTGACCAGGCCTCATGGTGGATCAGGGCCTGATCAACCAGGCTGTTACTGCTGGCCGCACGCAGTCCAACGTACGAACCACAGCCTGGCTGGTCAGGTACCGACTTTCTTTCCTACGAGGACAGACTGATGGTATTGTATTTGCACTCACTGGAAAGAAGAATTAAGAGACTAAAGTATACAAATAGAAGACATGAATAAATAAAGGGGATATAAATAACGTGCTAAAGATATCTAACTCGCAATAGTGGGTTCGAGTTGGAAAAATTTAGGTTTAGAAAGAATATAAGAAAGCACTGGTTTGGTAAGAGTTGTGGATGAGTGGAAATAACTCCCGAGTAGTGTCATTCAAGCGAGAACGTGGAGGTAGCTTTAAAAATAGGTTAGACAAGTACATGAATGGGTGTGAGATGCCTAGTACCTAACACGGCCCATTAAGCCTGCTGCAGTGCTACTTTCTATTATTTTATTACTGCGTCGGTAATGGAGTCATGCAGTTCTAGAGAAAACAGAAGCTATGGTATCTGGTTCAAAATGTGAACTTAGGAAGCTGGTAAGTAAGACACATAGGCAACATTTAGGCATCTTTATTACGAAACGTTTCGCCAACACAGTAGGCTTCTTCAGTCGAGTACAGAAAGTAGGCAGGAGCAGTAGAGATGTGAAGACGATGTAATCAGTCCATCACCCTTGAAGATGTAGATTTGATATTCAAATTTAGGGAGCCTTTATTCGTATTTATCTCCGGGATGTTCGTAACCCACGATAGCCCAAGAAAATCAAACATCGTGGCTTGTTTCCTTTGTGTGCCAAAGATTCTCTTATCTTAATAAGATAGAATATGCGGTTTATAGTATTTTACTGCGAAGACGTTTCGTTAATCAGGGACTTTATCAGCTGATGAGAACTGGTAAAGTCCCTAGTGGTCGAAACGTCTTCTCAATAAAATGTCATAATATGAGGTAAAAAGGACATATGAGCAACTAATGCGACATTTTATTGTGATAGTTGCATACGTGTCCTTCCTAACAAAATGTCATAAACCGCATATTGTGTCTAATTAGTATACTTGTCAGTATATAATACCACTGAGATACAAACGTCCTCTTCTCCAGGATGCCTCCCACAACAGTCGGTTAACTCAGATACTTAAGATGGACCTGGGTCCAAGAAAACATGAGACCAGGACTGCCTGTACTTTTAGATTACCTGTAGTCACTTCCGGAGGTCACCATCCCCCCGGCACGGACCCAGACCAGGCTTCCTGGTTGCTGCCCTGATCCACCAGGCTGTTGGTGCCCGTTGCCCAAGGCCCAATGTATGAGGGCAGCAAGAGACTAGCTCCCTTAAGGTTTACTATACTAATAGCAGGAGTGCAAGAAATAAAATAGATGAGCTAAGATTAATTGCAAGTGCAGGAAACATAGATATTATTGTTATAACAGAGACCTGGCTCAATCTGAAAGACAGAGAAATGTCTTCTGAATGTCACATACAAGGCTATAAATTATTCCACACTGATAGGGTTAACAGGAAGGGTGGTGGAGTAGCGATGTAGTCAGAGATAATGAAAATTTTTGTGTTAGACAAGATATAAAATTAGAAGGATCAGCCACTGAATCTGTTTGATTACAGCTTCTCGAGGGCTGTGAAAAACTAATCTTCTGTGTGAGTTACAGGCCCCCAAACCTTGATAGTGAGTGCAGTAAAAATGGGATGAAATTCCTAAAGCATCTATATACATAAGAACATAAGAAAGAAGGAACACTGCAGCAGGCCTACTGGCCCATCCGAGGCAGGTCCAAGTCTCCCACCGGCCCAAGCCAATGCCCCAACCCAGCCAGGCCAGGCCACATTCACCCAAGGAAGGAGCACGGCATCTGACCTAGTAGCACAAGCCAGTCAGGAAAAACTCACACCCACCCGCACCCACTCATATATTTATCTAGCCTATTTTTAAAACTACACAACGTTTTAGCCTCTATAACTGTACTCGGGAGTTTGTTCCACTCATCGACAACTCTATTACCAAACCAATGCTTTCCTATATCCTTCCTGAATCTGAATTTATCCAACTTAAAGCCATTGCTGCGTGTCCTGTCAATACTAGATATTTTTAGCACGCTATTTACATCCCCTTTATTTATTCCTGTTTTCCATTTATACACCTTTCTAGAGAGTGCAGATTCAGGGCCCTCAGTCTATCCTCATAGGCAAGATTTCTGATACATGGGATCAACTTAGTCATCCTCCTTTGTACGTTTTCCAGAGCATTTATATCCATTCTGTAATACGGTGACCAAAACTGTGCAGCATAATCTAGATGAGGCCTAACCAAGGATATATAGAGTTGAAGAACAACCTGAGGACTCCCATTATTTATGCTTCTTGATATGAAGCCAAGGATTCTGTTCGCTTTATTGCGAACACTTATGCACTGCTGTCTTGGTTTTAGATTACTGGTAACCAGAACTCCTAAATCCTTTTCGCAATCAGTAGTATTAAGATCGACATTATTTAGTTTATATGTGGCATGGTTATTGTCCTGTCCAATATTTAGAACTTTGCATTTATCTATATTAAACTGCATCTGCCACTTCTCCGACCACTGCATCAGATTATTCAAATCTTCCTGGAGTGCTCTAATGTCCTCATTTGAATGAATTGGACGGCCTATTTTGGTGTCATCGGCAAACTTGCTTATGTCGCTATTTATTCCCTCATCTATGTCGTTTATGTAGATTGTGAACAACAAGGGGCCCAATACCGACCCCTGTGGAACACCGCTCGTGACGCTTCCCCACTCTGATTTCTCTCCATTTATGCAAACTCTCTGCTGCCTATTTGTCAACTATGCCTCTATCCAGGAAAAAATTTCTCCTATTCCGTGTGCCTTAATTTTCATCAATAGTCTCTGATGTGGGACTCTATCAAAAGCCTTACTGAAGTCCATATACACAATATCATATTCATTACCATGATCTACCTCCTCAAACACCTTAGTGAAAAAAGTTATTAAATTTGTAAGGCAGGAACGCCCTTTTGTAAAACCGTGCTGAGATTCGTTGATTAATTTATGCTTTTCAAGATTGCTGCGAATTGCCTCGGCAATTATTGATTCCATAAATTTTCCCACTATGGAGGTTAGGCTTATTGGTCTATAGTTCGAAGCTAAGCACCTGTCACCTGCTTTGAAAATAGGTATTACATTTGCCATTTTCCACTTATCTGGCACCATGCCAGTTTGCAGTGATATGTTGAAAAGATTAGCCATAGGTTTGCTAAGCTCCTCTTTACATTCCTTTAGAACCCTTGCATACAGTTCATCAGGGCCTGGGGATTTGTTAGGTTTCAATTTATCTATTTTTCTAAGGACCATGTCACTTGTGACCCTAATCGTGCATAGTTTACTATCATCCTGTTCTACATAATTAATTATTTCTGGAATATCGCTAGTATCTTCCTGTGTAAAAACTGAGAGGAAGTACGTGTTAAACATTCTACACATTTCCTTATCACTGTCGTAAATGTTGTGCTAATGGGAGACTAACTTTAGACAAACTGACTGAAGCAATTTGACAGGAAATATAGACTCAAGCGACTTTCTTGATAAGATTCAGGATTGGTTTGTTAAAACAGTTTGTGACAGAACCAACTAGAGGAAATAACCTGCTCGACTTGAGAAAAGTGATCACAAATCACTCAATTTTAATATATCATGGAATTACCCTAATAATGGCAATCAAGTCTGTCCCTGATGGCTGATTTCATAGGACTGAGAAATTACCTGGGTGGGCTGAACTGGAATGACCTGACTATGGGTAAGGTAGGTGGTGACGGTTGCCGATATGATTTTTCCCAGAGCATAGTTCTAGCTGCTCAGACAACCTATGTTCTAAATAGGGAAATCAGATCAAACAAAAATGATCCTAAATGGATAAACAATAGTTTATCCAGGTCCAGGTCACATCCACTAAGGAAGGAGCACGGCATCAGACCTATTAGCACGAGCTAGTCAGGTCCAACTCACACCCATTCATAAGAACATAAGAATGGAGGAACACTGCAGAAGGCCTACTGGCCCATACAAGGCAGGTCCTTATCAAAACCACCCCTTCCCAAAGCTACCCAAGAATTTACTCCTGTACCCAGGACACCAATCAAACCCAGCCCCTCCCACTCATATATTTGTCCAATCTCTTCAGCTACCCTGGGTCCTAGCCTCGATTACCTACCCGGAATATTGTTCCACGCATCGACCACTCTGTTTAAAAACTAATACTTACCTATGTCCTTTTTAAATTAAAGTTATCCAACTTAAATCTATTCTTGGTTCTTACTTGAGTCGATATCCTCAGCATTTTATTCATATCGCCTTTGCTCATGCCTGTCATCCACTTCGATGATATCTCCTCTCATTCTATGTCTCAAGAGAGTGAAGATTCAAGGATCTAAGTCTGTCTTCATACGGGAGATTCCTTATACAGTGAATCATTTCAGTCATCCTTCTCTGTTTATTCTCCAATGAATTTTTAAAACTACACAACGTTTTAGCTTCTATGACGGTACTCGGGAGTTTGTTCCACTCATCCACAACTCTATTACCAAACCAGTGCTTTCCTATATCCTTCCTGAATCTGATTTTTTCTAATTTAAAACCATTGCTGCGAATCCTGTCAATACTAGATATTTTTAGCACACTATTTACATCCCCTTTATTAATTCCTGTTTTCCATTTATACACCTCAATCATATCATCCCTAATTCTATGCCATTCTAGAGACTGCAGATTCAGGGCCCTCAGTCTATCCTCATAGGGAAGATTTCTGAGGTTGCTACCCTGCCCTTCCCGTTAGGGAAGGTGGCAGACCACAGAGGCCTAGCATCTATCTACCTCCATGCCTCGTGCTGGTAGGGGAATGTGGCTAGGCCTGGGGCCAGTTGGTCCCGCCGATGAGGGGTATCCCCTCCCATGGGAGACATAGGTCTCTGACACTCCCACGCCAGGGAGCCGGAGCCGGGTCGCCAACTGGTAAAGACTCGGGCCGGGAGAATTCCCGGTGAATCAACACCTCCTCCTGCTTTGAAAATAGATATTGCATTTGCCATTTTCCACCGGTCTGGCACTATGCCAGTTTGTAGTGATATGTTGAAAAGATTAGCCAAAAGTTTGCTAAGTTCCTCTTTACATTCCTTTAAAACCCTTACAAAGAGTTCATCAGGGCCTAGGGATTTGTTAGGTTTTAATTTCTCTATTTGCCTGAGGACCATGTCACTAGTTACCCCAATCGTACATAGTTTATCGTCCTGTTCTACATAATTTATTTCTGGAATTTCTCTAGTATCTTCCTGAGTAAAAACTCAGTTCAGATCATTGTCAGTGATCTGAACTGAGTTACTTTTAAGTGGGTCTATCTTGTCCCTAATCTTACTTCTGTATATTTGAAAGAACCCTTTTGTGTTAGTCTTCGAATCCCTTGCGACTATAGCCTCATAATCCTTTTTTGCTTTTCTTATTCCCTTTTTTATTTCTCTTTAATTGAATATATTGATTTCTTAACTACACATTCCCTCTTTTGATACACCTATATATGCCTCTCTTTTGACCAATGAAATATTTTAATCTGTTGTTTATCCATTTGGGATAATTTTTGTTAGATCTAATTTCCCTATTCAGAACATAAGTTGTCTGGGCAGCTAGAACTATGCTCTGAAAAACGTCATATTGGCAACCATCACCACCTACCTGACCCATACTCAAGTCATTCCAATTCAGCCCACCCCTGTAATTTCTCAGTCCCATGAAATCAGCCAAACGGAAGTTTGGGACAGAGACTTGACTGCAGTTATTTGGGTAATTCCATGATATATTGAAACTAAGTGATTTGTGATCGCTATCCCCAAGCTCATCATTAAACTCAAGATTATTAATTAGTGATTCTTTGTTGGCAAGAATCAAGTCAAGGAGGTTGTTTCCTCTAGTTGGCTCTGTCACAAACTGTTTTAAAAAGCAATCCTGAATCATATCAAGAAAGTCACTAGACTCAAGATTTCCTGTCACATTGTTACAATCAATTAGTCTATAGTTACAATCTCCCAATAACACAATATTTTCATATCTAGACGCCTTATAATAATAACAAGAATGGAGGAACACTGCAGAAGGCCTACTGCCCCATACAAGACACCTTCTTATCAAAACCACCCCTTCCCTAAGCTACCCAAGAATTTACTCCCATACCCACGACACCGATCAAACCCAGCCCCTCCCGCTCATATATTTGTCCAATCTCTTCTAAAAGCTACCTAGGATTCTAGCCTTGATCACCCTACTCAGAAGATTGTTCCACGCATTGACCACTGTTGAAAGCAAAAGACTCTGCAGACGATGCAACATCCCCCCAATGAAAAGCAGGGGCGCCACTAGCACGATAAGAGACAACACAATAAGTGTCAGGGGTGCAAGACTGTTCAGTTGCCTCCCAGCATACATAAGGGGGATTACCAATAGACCCCTGGTTGTCTTCAAGAAGGCCCAACTGGTCAGTATCTGACCAGTTGGGCTGTGGTTCGTACGTCGGGTTGCGTGGGGCCAACCGTAACAGCCTGGTTGATCAGGTTCTGATCCACCATGAGGCCTGATCACAGACCAGGCTGCGGGGGCATTGACCCCCAAAACCCTCTCCAGGTATACTCCAGGTAAGGGGGAAGCGTTAAACCCATAGGATTATGCAGCGCCTGTGGGGGGATGTGGAAGGTATTCAGGGTTAATTTGGGGAATTGGAGCACAGATCCAATTCCCTAGACCAAGAACCCCTCCCCAGCATCAAGGAACCTTCCTTAAGGGGACCACTGTTTGAAAACCAGTACTTACCCATATCCTTACTAAATCTAAATTTATCCAACTTAAATCCATCTTGTTTCCATTACCTGACATTATCCAACCTGTTGACTATGTCACCAACATCAGCTCCTGGGAAACACACTCTCTGTCTCACCTTCCTATCTCTGTTACAAAAAGCAAGGTCCATATATCTTACCTGGGAGTCTCCCACAATCAGAATGTTCTTACCTTGATTAGCAGGGGAATCAGTGGTACCTTTAACCTGACTAACCAATGAAGTACACTCGTCCTGGAGAACAGAGAATCGATTTCCTACCTTCAAATCTTCTCTGTTAACTTTTCTTATCTTGATGCTTCTTCCTGAATTGTGAACCACTTGACATTTAAAGCGGCTGCCACTTTCCAATACACTGCTGGTAACCTCCTTACCAGATCCAACCATCTCACACTCCCAAACCCATCTAGGCGAAATTTCAGCCTCCTATTCTCCTGAAGAAGTAGAACCTCCTTCTTCAACACTTTAACCTGAGATTCTAAAACACTACAGCAAGCCATGGTGCTCAGTAACACCCCATGATAATCCCCAGACAGCTTAGGACTATTAAGAAAAGTCGAAGCACATGGAATAGGAGGAAAATAGGAAGAGAATCATCATGGGCTTGGCATCCCTAGATTTGAAGGTTCTCATTGAATGCGAGATCCTCTTGACATTATCACTCCCAGGTCCTTCACATTACTTTTTCGCTCTATTGTATGGTTAGAATTTGTTGTATACCCTGATACAGTTTTAATTCCCTCAAGTTTTCCATATCTGAGTAGTTGAAATTTCTCTTCATTGAATTTCATATTGTTTTGAGTGGCCCATTTGAAGATTTGGTTGATGTCCGCTTGGAGTCTTGCGGTGTCTTCGATGAAGGTCACTGTCATGGCAATTCGGGTGTCATCCGCAAAGGAAGACACGGAGCTATGGCTTACATCTCTATAAAGCTGTAGTTTAACCGCTGGACTTCTGTTGCTTACACTTTTTGATATAAATCCCAGTAATCTATTTGCTTTATTTCGTACTCTTAGGCAATGCTGTCTTGCTTTAAGGTTGCAGCTTACCATAACCTCCAAGTCCTTTTCGCAATCTATATGGCTAAGTTCTACATTATTAAGCTTATAAGTGCTAGGGTTATGGACCTTCCTGAGATTCAGAACTTTGCATTTATTTATATTGAACTGCATCTGCCACTTTTCTGACCTACGAATTAAGTTTGTCGAAATCCTCCTGAAGTTCTGTGACACCTAAGTTTGAATCAATTATCCCATCTGTCTTCGTGTCATCAGCGAATTTGCTCATATCACTAGTAATTCCCTCGTCAAGGTCATTGATATATATATGTTATAAACAACAACGGGCCTAAAAGTGATCCCTGTGGAACACCACTTGTTACAGATCCCCACTCAGATTTAACCCCATTTATGCACACTCTGCTTTCTGTACGTGAGCCATGACTCGATCCATGACAGCACTTTTCCCACAGTGCCATGAGCTGCCACTTTCTTTAACAGTCTCTGGTGCGGTACTCTATCAAAAGTCTTACTAAAATCCAAATAAACAATATCGAATTCTTTATTCTTGAAGAAAGTTGGTAAATTAGTTAGGCAGGAACAGCCTCTTTGAATTCATGCTGAGTATCATTAATCAAATTATGCTTATCAAGATGACTTCTTATAATATCAGCTATAATTGACTAGTAATTTACCTACAGTTGAGGTCTGGCTTATTGGGCGGTAATTTGAGGGTGACGACTTGTCCCCTGCTTTAAAAATAGGAATTACATTGGGCATCTTCCACACGTCAGAAACTATACTTCTTTCCTCCAGTACCATGAGCTGCCGCTTTAACACTCATTATCGTGATCAAGCTATCATGCACATAGCAAAGAAACAAACAAATTTGGTTCCTTTAAGAAGTAATACGAAATTTAGTATACATGTAATAAAATATTGTTAGGCACAATAAAAAGCCACTAGCGTGCAGTACATTTCGGGCAGTAACAGCTTAGTTGATCAGGACAAGATCCAACGGCAGGCCTGGTGTTGGGAAATAGTATAAAACAGAATCAATGTAACAAGAAAGCCAGTATAATGAGAGTTTTTATTGACAGCGTTTTGCCCACATACAGTGGGCGATAAAGCCCACTGTGTGGGCGAAACGTTGTCAGTAAAGGGTTGCCTTATACAGTGGTACCTCTGTTAACGATATTTTTTCGTTCCAGAATGCTGTTCAAGTGCCATTACCAAACGAATTTATCCCCATAAGGAATAATGTAAAATAGTCTAGTCCTTTTAGACCCCCAAAAATACACTTACAAAAGCATTTAAAAAATAAACTTACATAAAAGGGCAAGTTTGGGGACCATCGTTAACCGAGATACCACTATTTTATTTGTCTTTCCACTGGGGAAGCCACAGGTCTATGACCGGGCCGTCCTCCCCCCGAAAAATCCTCTTCGTTATTTTTGGGTAAACCCGTAAGGGTCACAGAGCGCCTGGGGGACGGAAGGTAATCAGCTTCGGCGAGGGCCTGGGTTCGATTCCCAGCCAGGGCAGAAACATTGGGCGTGTTTCTTTACACCTGTTGTCTATGTTCCCCATCAGTAAAATGGGTACCTGGGTGTTAGTCGACTGGTGTGAGTCGCATCCTGGGACACTGACCTAATCTGCCCGAAATGCTCAGCATAACAAGGGACTTTCTATATAGTAGTATGTCACTGATGTCAGCTATGGTCTGTATACCTTGTACATGTACTTGTAGTAAATAATGATATTATTATTATATTATTATTATTATTAAAGGGAAGGGGGAGGCAGCGCTGATTCCTTGGATCAAGAGAGCTTCATCAACGTCTCCCCCTCACCCGAAAAGTCGGAACTTTTAAAGTTTATCAGAGACCTTAATGTTTTCTTTAGATGCCTTTGTAACTTACACCTCTTGATACATCTGTAAGTGCTTCTTGATGCATCTGTAGTGCCTATTGATGCATCTGTAGTGCCTCTTGATGCACCTGTAGTGCCTCTTGATATACCTGTAAATTAATAAGAACATAAGAAAGAAGGAACACTGCAGAAGGCCTACTGGCCCATGCGAGGCAGGTCCAAGTCTCCCACCGGCTTAAGCCAATGCCCCGACCCAGCCAGTTCAGGTTACATTCACCTAAGGAAGGAGCACGGCATCTGACCTAGTAGCACAAACTAGTCAGGTCCAACTCACACCCACCCGCACCCACTCATATATTTATCTAGCCTATTTTTAAAACTACACAACGTTTTAGCCTATATAACTGTACTCGGGAGTTTGTTCCACTCATCGACAACTCTATTACCAAACCAGTGCTTTCCTATATCCTTCCTGAATCTGAATTTTTCCATCTTAAAGCCATTGCTGCGAGTCTTGTCAATACTAGATATTTTTAGCACGCTATTTACATTTCCTTTATTTATTCCTGTTTTCCATTTATACACCTCAATCATATCCTCCATAATTCTACGCCTTTCTAGAGAGTGCAGATTCAGGGCCCTCAGTCTATCCTCATAGGGAAGATTTCTGATACATGGGATCAACTTTGTCATCCTCCTTTCTGCGTTTTCCAGAGCATTTATATCCATTCTGTAATGCGGTGACCAAAACTGTGCAGCATAATCTAGATGAGGCCTAACCAAGGATATATATAGAGTTGAAGAACAACCTGAGAACTCCTATTATTTATGCTTTTTGATATGAATGGATATAAATGCTCTGGAAAACATACAAAGGAGGATGACTAAGTTGATTCCATGTATCAGAAATCTTCCTATGAGGATAGACTGAGGGCCCTGAATCTGCACTCTCTAGAAAGGCGTAGAATTAGGGGAATATGAATGAGGTGTATAAATGGAAAACAGGAATAAATAAAGGTGATGTTAATAGCGTGCTAAAAATATCTAGTATTGACAGAACTCGCAGCAATGGCTTTAAGTTGGATAAATTCAGATTCAGGAAAGATATAGGAAAGCATTGGTTTGGTAATAGAGTTGTCGATGAGTGGAACAAACTCCGAGTACAGTTATAGAGGCTAAAACGTTGTGTAGTTTTAAAAATAGGCTAGATAAATAAAGAGTGGGTGCGGGTGGGTGTGAGTTGGACCTGACTAGTTTGTTCTACTAGGTCAGATGCCGTGCTCCTTCCTTAGGTGAATGTAACTTGAACTGGCTGGGTCGGGGCATTGGCTTAAGCCGGTGGGAGACTTGTGACCTGCCTGCATGGGCCAGTAGGCCTGCTGCAGTGTTCCTTCTTTCTTATGTTCTTAACACGCTGTGACGTGTCCCCATTCTGATTTCTCCCCATTTATGCAAACTCTGCTTCCTATTTGTCAACCATGCCTCTACCCAGGAAAAAAAGTTCCTCTTGATACACATGTAAGTGGTTTTTGATACACCTGTAAGTGCTTCTTGATACATAAGAACATAAGAAAGAAGGAACACTGCAGCAGGCCTACTGGCCCATGCGAGGCAAGTCCAAGTCTCCCACCGGCTTAAGCCAATGCCCCGACCCAGCCAGGTCAGGTTACATTCACTTAAGGAAGGAGCACGGCATCTGACCTAGTAGCACAAACTAGTCAGGTACAACTCACACCCACCCGCACCCACTCATATATTTATCTAGCCTATTTTTAAAACTACACAACGTTTTAGCCTCTATAACTGTACTCGGGAGTTTGTTCCACTCATCGACAACTCTATTACCAAACCAATGCTTTCCTATATCCTTCCTGAATCTGAATTTATCCAACTTAAAGCCATTGCTGCGAGTCCTGTCAATACTAGATATTTTTAGCACGCTATTTACATCCCCTTTATTTATTCCTGTTTTCCATTTATACACCTCAATCATATCCCCCCTAATTCTACGCCTTTCTAGAGAGTGCAGATTCAGGGCCCTCAGTCTATCCTCATAGGGAAGATTTCTGATACATGGAATCAACTTAGTCATCCTCCTTTGTATGTTTTCCAGAGCATTTATATCCATTCTTGTAAGTGCCTCTTGATACACCTGTAAGTGCTTCTTGATACATTTGTAAGTGCCTCTTGATGCACCTATAAGTGGTTCTTGATACACCTGTAAGTGTTTCTTGATACATAAGAACATAAGAAAGAAGGAACACTGCAGCAGGCCTACTGGCCCATGCGAGGCAGGTCCAAATCTCCCACCGACTTAAGCCAATGCCCCGACCCATCCAGGTCAGGTTACATTCACTTAAGGAAGGAGCACGGCATCTGACCTAGTAGCACAAACTAGTCAGGTCCAACTCACACCCACCTGCACCCACTCATATATTTATCCAGCCTATTTTTAAAACTACACATAAGTGGTTCTTGATACACCTGTAAGTGCCTCTTGATACACCTATAAGTGGTTCTTGATGCACTTTTAAGTTCCTCTTGATACACTAGTAAGTGCCTCTTGATACACTTGTAAGTGCTTCTTGATACACTTGTAAGTGCTTCTTGATACACATGTAAGTGCTTCTTGATGCACTTGTATACACGGATTTTACAAAAGCCTTTAACAAGAGCGATCATGGTATAATAGCACACGAAAAGCATGCTAAAGGGATAACTGGCAAAGTGGGCAGATGGATCTTCAACTTTCTAACCTATCGAACACAAAGAGTAGTGGTCAACAGAGTTAAATTGGAAGCTGCCATAGTGAAGAGCTCTGTTCCACAAGGCACAGTACTCGCCCCCATCCTGTTCCTCATCCTCATATCAGACATAAACAGAGATGTAAACCATAGCACCGTATCATCCTTTGCAGACGATACTAGGATCTGCATGAGACTGTCATCCATTGAGGACAAGGCAAATCTCCAAGAAGATATATACCAAGTTTTCCAATGGGCAACAGAGAACAATATGATGTTCAATGAAGACAAATTCCATCTACTCTGTTATGGAAAACTGGAGGAAATAACAATTAGAACTGAATATACTACAAACTCTAATCACACAATAGAGCGGAAAAGTAATGTGAAGGACCTGGGAGTAGTAATGTCTGAGGATCTCACCTTCAAGGATCACAACAGTGCCACGATCACATCTGCGAGGAAACTGATAGGATGGACAATGAGAACATTCAAGACAAGAGATGCTAAGCCAATGATGATCCTTTTTAAATCACTTGTTCTCTCTAGGCTAGAATACTGCTGTACATTAACATCTCCATTCAAGACAGGTGAAATTGTAGCTCTAGAGAATGTACAGAGAACCTTTACTGCACATATAAGTTCTGTCAAACACCTTAACTACTGGGAATGCTTGGAAGCACTTGACTTGTACTCATAATCAACACCTAGAAAATCCTGGAGGGACTGGTCCCTAATCTGCACACAGAAATCACTCCCTACAAAAGCAAAATACTTGGCAAGCGATGCAACATACCCCCAATGAAAAGTAGAGACGCCATTAGTACTCCAAGAGAAAACACAGTAAGTGTCCGGGACCCAAGACTGTTTATCAGCCTCCCACCAGCCATAAGGGAAATTACCAATAGACCCTAAAGTCAGTACCAGATCAGCCGGGCTGTGGTTTGTACGTCGGTTTACGTGCGGCCAGCAGTAACAGCCTGGTTGATCAGGACGTGATCCAGCACGAGGCCTGGTCATGGACCGGGCCGTAGGGCGCTGACCCCTGGAACACCCTCCAGGCATGACATTATTTCAGACTGATTCAATGATAGCAGAACGCGTCGCATAGTGACTGCTGTGTCCAAGTATAACCTTCAGTTCTATGTTACTTGTCTTGATAAGAAGCCCAGATAATATTTTAACACTTCTGCCTTAGATTCAGATCCCTGCCATTAAAGTCCTAGAGCTTTTTTATTTCATATTATTTAGTGTAGGTGCATTGGGTAATGTGTTTCCCTGGACTTAACTTCTAAGACTTCCTCACACTGACCTTAATTGCCCACTTAGCCGACTATACAAAATAACCACAGTGAAAAAAATAGTGAAATTCCAAACGTTTTCGTGATTTCTCATATTGTCAAGGAATAGTAAAAATAATAGGATAACTCAAGGCTTATAAGGCAGAGATTTCACCTTACTTAAGCGAGGTGAAGTCTCAGCCGTTTATTCTTGTTGTTCTTTAATGTGAGAAATCACGAAAATGCTTGGAATTCCAATATTTTTTTTTTCACTGGTTATTAAGCATATTGTGATATCACTTGTTTATTGTGATCTTATTGCATTATCCGACTATATTAACTCCTCTAAATCATGCTGACACTCCCTAGTTTAGTACTTTTGTTACCTGGTCATCGTAATATTAATGACAAGAAAGGGAAGGAACTGGAGTAGGATAGCCAGGCAGCTGACCATCCTGCTGGCTCTGTTTCTACGCACCTGGAGAGGGTTTCGGGGGTCACCGCCACCGCGGCTCGGTCTGGACCAGGCCTCGTGGTGGCTCAGGGTCTGATCAACCAGGCTGTTACTGCTGGCCGCATGTAAACTGACGTACGAACCACAGCCCGGTTGGTCAGGTACTGACTTTAGGTGCCTGTCTACAGAACATTAATTAAAAAAATGTTCACACCGAAATGTTTTAGAAGTAATAATGCGACTTTGGTGAAGACGCGATGAAAACCCAACTGTTTCTTATATATTTTTTTCATTTTTATATAATTTATTAAATAATAAAAAATAAGTTTATATATTAATTTGTACGGTGTCCAAACAATGCGCAGAGCATGTTTACTGGAAAGAAACTAGTGCAGTTTCTCCCCTACGAAGAATGAAGTACTGAAGAGAATGAGGTTGGTTGGTTGGTAGGCAAGATGTGGGCGTACGGGCGGATGGGCGTGTTTCTGGTGCATGTTCCTACAACCATGACTAGATCCACACTCATCCATCTTGACGCCACAAGCACTCACCTCAACACTGGAAATGACTTTTGCGTTGCACGTGTATTAATATCCCTTTCAGGTGGATTTTTCATCGTGAAAACCTATTGCAAGAACACATGGAGGAAGAATCCAGTAGTCTACTAGCCCATGACAGTCGGGTCCAACTGACACCAGACTAGCCTGGCCCAAAGCCGGACTTTGGGAGTAGGAAAACTCTTGAAACTCATCAAGGTAAAGATATAAGCTGGCAGAGGCTGCCAGCTTATATCTCGGAGATCTCTGGAAGCTACTCCAGGTAGGGCAGGCTAGATTAGTTTTTTACAGCGGCTTTTATTTCCAGGTAGGTTCCTGCAGGTACCTCCGCTCACCTCATAAACTAATCTAGTCAGTGGCGGCGGCATGGGAAGAGCTCTAGGGGCTTCAGAATCCCCAAATAAAAACGGTGCTTCAAACTAAGTCCACTAGCCCTATCCCAACCAGACAACCACCCTAATATCCCCAGTACAGAAATTCTAGCGCCACCCCTGAATAATAATAAATAATATTTCTACAAGTGTACATGTACAAGGTATACACACCATAGATGACATCAGTGATATACTACTATAAAAAAGCCCACTGTTATGCAGAGCATTTCGAGCAAATTAGGTTAATTTTGTCCCCAGGATGCGACCCACACCAGTCGCCTAGCACCTAGTTACCCATTTTACTGCTAGGTGAACATGTCCTAATGTTTCCACCCGTACCAGGGATCGAACCACAGACCTCAGTGTGTGAGCTGAGTGAGCTATTAACCGAGCTACGGTACAGTATGCCACTGATCAGCGCTCATCATTCCACACACAACGGGATACAAGGGTACGTAAAACCCATCTTTTCTCTGTGAAGAATTTTCTACTGTGCTTCCGTTATTAGCTACCTGAGATTGGATGATGGTTTCCCTCGACTACGAGCAGCTATATCTCCAACTTAAGGCGGAATTAACGGAAGCTAGAAGAGAGATTCAACGTTTGAAGGGTATATGCAAGGATTATCCCCGGAACAATGTCGCCAATGATCAGACCAACGAATGGATGCTAGTCGAATCTGAAGGGACGAAGCTGAAGTTGAAGAAGGTCCAGGAGACTGCTGTGAAAACCAGCAACTCTTTTTCCTTGTTATCAGACGAATGTGAAGACATCCCAGCGAAGACCATCTCTACAAATACCGTCGAGAACGTCATGCACACCACCAGTGGAGGTAAGAACATTGTTTTAGTTGGGGACAGTCAGATTAGGTTTATGGATAGGGAATTTTGTCTTAAGGATAGGAATAGGAGGCAGAGGGTGTTATCCTGGGGCTGGGATGAAGGATATTGTTAGCCGTCTGGACGACATCATGAGAGGTAATGGGAGCAATCCTATTATCTGTCTCAGTGCTGGAGGCAACGATGTTGGCAGACGTAGGAGTGAGGAGCTGATTAGAAGCTATAGGTCAGCAATAGACAGAATTAGGAAGAAGGGTGGAACCCTGTCATAGTGGTATTTTGCCAAGGAGAGGAGTTGGAAATGAATGGTTGTCCAGGGCAATTGGTGTCAATTGCTGGCTGGACAAATACTGTAAGGAAAATGCAGTAACATTCATTGACAACTGGGCAGAAATGACATGTATGCCAGGGATGGGGTTCACTTATCTAGGTCTGGGGTGGGGGCACTGGCAACTGCAGTGGATTGAGCTGTTAGGGCTTTAAACTAGAAAAAGTTAGTGGTATGGGTTATGGGGGGAAAACAGTGAAGTCCAAGTGTAGTAATGTTATAAATTCTAGGGGAACTAGTAATAGGCAGAATAAGGTGGGTATTGGAAAGCCAGTGGCACTAGGTGACAAGGACAGTAATAGGTATAGTGGAAAAACAGAAATGAGCAGGAAAGGTAAAGAGAAAGGAGGGTCTTTAAATGTATATTACACCAATAGTCGTAGTGCTAGGAATAAGATGGACGAGTTGAGATTAGTTGCAAGTACGGGTAATATTGATGTTTTTGCAATAACTGAGACATGGTTTAATATGAAAAATCGGGACTTGCCTACCGAATGTCACATTAAGGGTTTTAAATTGTTCCAAGTAGACAGAAGTATCGGGAAGGGGGTGGGGTTGCACTCTATGTCCGTGATCATTTAAATTGTTGTATAAAACGGGTATAAAGTCTGAAATAACACATACAGAGTCTGTCTGGATAGAATTTTCAGAGGGGTGTGAAAAATTGATTTTAGGCGTGATTTACCATCCTTCAAACTTAGATAGGGAACAAGGGAGACTACTTTGGGAGGAAATTGTTAAGGCCACAAGGCATGATAACGTAATAATTCTAGGGACTTTAACTTTAGTCAGATTGATTGGAATTTCTTGACAGGGAATTTAGAATCTAACGACTTTTTAGAAGTAGTTCAGATTGCTTTTTGAAGCAGTTTGTGACAGAACCTACAAGGAAATAACTTACTGGACTTGGTTCTGGCAAGCAAGGAAACCCTTGTTAATAATTTAGAAATTACAGAGGAACTCGGCTCAAGCGACCACAAGTCAATTACCTTTAGCATTGAATGGATGTATGATAGTAGGGATAATTCAGTAACGGTCCCAGATTTTGCTTAGCAGATTACAATGGACTTAGAGAAACTTATCAACTGTGGACTGGGGTGACGAAGAGAGGTATCAATATGACAGTTTTCTTAACACTATACAGGCTGCCCAAAGAACATTTATCCTGTGTAAAGAAATTAGATCAAGTAGAAATGACCCAAAATGGATGAATAATAGACTCAAGTATCTTTTAGGACAGAAGAAAGGAATTTATAGGCACATAAAAAGAGGTGAGGGTCATCTTATAAATCAGTATACTGACATTAAGAGGGACGTTAAAAAGGGGATAAGAAAAGCTAAACGGGACTGAAATTAAAGTTGCTAGGGATTCAAAAACTAATCCAAAAAGTTTTTTTCAGGTTTATAGAACAAAAGTTAGGGATAAGATAGGTCCCCTTAAAAATAACTTTGGGCATCTTACTGACAAGGAGAATGATATGTGCTCTATTTTTAATAATTATTTTCTCTCGGTTTTCACACAGGAAGACACTAATAATATCGCAGTAATTAATTTTTATAGAGGCCCAGAAGAAGATAAATTATGTAATATCACGGTCACTAGCGAAATGGTTATGAAACAACTAGACCGACTGAAACAAAATAAATCGCCGGGTCCTGATGAGCTTTTTGCAAGGGTTCTTAAGGAATGCAAAATGGAACTCTGTGAACCATTATCTAACATTTTTAATTTATCTCTTCAAACAGGTGTAGTGTCTGATATGTGGAAGATGGCTAATGTAATTCCTATTTTTAAGGCAGGGGACAAGTCACTACCGTCAAATTACCGCCCAATAAGCCTGACCTCAATTGTAGGCAAATTACTAGAGTCAATTATAGCTGATATTAGAAGCCATCTAGATAACCATAATTTGATTAATGATACTCAGCATGGACTCACGAGGGGCCGTTCCTGCCTATCTAATTTATTAACCTTCTTCATTAAAGCTTTTGAGGCTGTTGATCACGATAAAGAATTCGATATTGTTTATTTAGACTTTAGTAAGGCTTTTGATAGAGTACCCACCAGAGACTGTTAAAGAAAGTGGCAGCTCATGGCATTGGGGGAAAAGTGCTGTCATGGATGAGTCATGGCTCACCAATAGGAAGCAGAGAGTGTGCATAAATGAAGTTAAATCCGAATGGGGACTTGTAACAAGTGGTGTTCCACAGGGATCAGTCTTAGGCCCGTTGTTATTTATAATATATATCAATGACCTTGACGAGGGAATTACTAGTGATATGAGCAAATTCGCCGACGACATGAAGATAGGTAGGATAATTGATTCAAATATAGATGTCATAGAACTTCAGGAAGATTTAGACAAACTTAATTCGTGGTCAGAAAAGTGGCAGATGCAGTTCAATGTAGATAAATGCAAGGTTCTGAAGCTCGGGAGTGTCCATAACCCAAGCACTTATAAGTTAAATAACGTAGAACTTAGCCATACAAATTGCGAGAAGGACTTGGGGGTGATGGTAAGCAGCAACCTTAAACCAAGACAGCAATACCTAAGCGACGTAATAAGGCAAATAGATTACTGGGATTTATATCAAGAAGTGTTAGCAACAGAAGTCCAGAGGTTATATTACAGCTTTATACATCATTAGTAAGGCCTTGCCTAGATTACACAGCTCAGTTCTGGTCTCCATATTACAGAATGGACATAAATTCATTAGAAAACATTCAGCGTAGAATGACTAAATTAATACATAGCATTAGAAATCTTCCTTACGAAGATAGATTAAAGACCCTTAGATTATATTCACTTGTAAGACGTAGAATGAGGGAAGACATGATCGAGAATTGAGTTTCTCTAAATCCTTCTGAAGTTTCCTGACATCTACATTTGAATCAATTATCCTACCTATCTTCGTGTCATCGGCAAATTTGCTCTTATCACTAGTCATTCCCTCATCAAGGTCATTGATATATATTATAAACAACAACAGGCCTAAGACTGATCCCTGTGGAATGCCACTTCTTACAGATCCCCATTCGGATTTAACCCCATTTATGCACACTCTCTGCTTCCTATTGGTGACCCATGACTCGATCCATGACAGCACTTTTCCCCCAATGCATGAGCTGCCACTTTCTTTAACAGTCTCTGGTGCGGACCCTATAAAAAGCCTTACTAAAATTTAAATAAACAATATCAATCTTTATCGTGATCAACAGCCTCAAAAGGTTTACTAAGAAAGTTAATAAATTAGGTAGGCAGGAAGCCCTCGTGAATCCAGCTGAGTATCATTAATAAAATTATAGTTATCTAGATGGCCTTATAATATCAGCTTATAATTGACTCTTGTAATTTGCTACAAGAGGTCAGGTTATTGGAATTGAGGGTAGTGACTTGTCCCCTGCTTGCAAATAGGAATTACATTTGCCATCTTCCACATATCGACATTACACCTGTTTAAAATAAAAAAAAATTTTTAAGGGTTCACAGAGTTCCATTTTGCATTCCTTAAGAACCCTTTAAAAAAGCTCATCAGGACCCGGGATTTATTTTGTTTCAGTTGGTCTACTTGTTTCATAACCATTTTGCTAGTGACTGTGATATTACATATTACTGTGATATTACTAATTACTGGGATATTAGTGTCTTCCCTGTGAAAACCGAGAGAAGATAAGTATTAAAAATAGAGCACATATTGTTTTCCTTGTCAGTAAGATAACCAGAGTTATTTCTAATGGGGCCTATCTTATCTCTAACTTTTGTTCTATAAACCTGGAAAACTTTTGGGTTAGTTTTTGAATCCCTAGCAACTTTAATTTCATAGTCCCATTTAGCTTTTCTTATCCCTTTTAACGCCCTCATAATGTCAGTATACTGATTTATAAGATGACCCTCACCTCTTTGATGCACCTATAAATTCCTTTCTTCTGCCCTAAAAGATATTTGAGCCTATTATTCATCCATTTTGGGTCATTTCACTTGATCCAATTTCTTTATATGGGATAAATGTTCTTTGGGCATGTATAGTGTTAAGAAAGCTGTCATATTGACAGCTCTTCGTTACCCCAGTCCACAGATGATAAGTGTTCTCTAAGCGCATTGTAATCTGCTAAGCGAAAATCTGGGACTGTTACTGAATTATCCCTACTATTATACATCCATTCAATGCTAAAGGTAATTGATTTGTGGTTGCTTGTGCCGAGTTCTGTAATTTCTAAATTATTTACAAGGGTTTCCTTGTTTGCCAGAACCAAGTCAAGTAGGTTATTTCCCCTTGTAGGTTCTGTCACAAACTGCTTCAAAAAAACAATCCTGAACTACTTCTAAAAAGTCGTTAGATTCTAAATTCCCTGTCAAGAAATTCCAATCAATCTGACTAAAGTTAAAGTCCCCTAGAATTACTACGTTATCGTGCCTTGTGGCCTTAACAGTTTCCTCCCATAGTAGTCTCCCTTGGTCCCTATCTAAGTTTGGGGGACAGTATATCACTCCTAAAATCAATTTTTCATGCCCCTCTGAAAATTCTTTCCAGACTGACTCTGTATGTGTTATTTCAGATTTTATACCCGTTTTTATGCAATAGTTCAAGAGATCTCGGACATACAGACAGTGCCACGCCACCCCCCCCCTTGCCGATACTTCTATCTTCTTGGAACAGTTTAAAACCCTGAATGTGACATTCAGCTGGCATGTCCCGATTTTTTTCGAGTTGAACCACGTCTCAGTTATGGCAAATATATCAATGTTACCTGCACTAGCAACTAATCTCAACTAGTCCATCTTATTCCTAGCACTACGACAGTTACTATAATATATATTTAAAGACCCTCCTTTCTCTTTACCCTTCCTGCTCATTTCTGTTTTTCCACTATACCTATTACTGTCCTTGTCATCTAGTGCCACTGGCTTTCCAGTATCCACCTTATTCTGCCTATTACTGGTTTCCCTAGAACTCATAATATTACTACACTGGGACTTCACGGTTTTTCCCAAAACCCATACCACTAATTTTTCTAGTTTAAAGCCCTTACAGCTCCCTCCACTGCAGTTGCCAGTGCCCCCACCCCAGACCTAGATAAGTGAACCCCATCCCTGGCATACATGTCATTTCTGCCATAGAAGAGGTCCCAGTTGTCAATGAATGTTACTGCATTTTCCTTACAGTATTTGTCCAGCCAGCAATTGACACCAATTGCCCCGACAACCATTCATTTCCAACTCCTCTCCTTGGCAAAATACCACATATGACAGGGGTCCCACCCTTCTTCCTAATTATGTCTATTGCTGACCTATACCTGCTATTCAGGTCCTCACTCCTACATCTGCCAACATCTCATGATGTCGTCCAGACGGCTAACAATATCCTCCATCCCAGCCCCTACTTCTATCATGTACCTAATCTGACTATCCCCAACAAGAACAATGTTCTTACCTTCCTTAGTGTCGTTCGTCGTGAAGTTCCTAGTAGTCGACTCACATTCATCAGGTAGGATGGAGAATGGGTTCGATATTTCCACAACAGTCTCCTGGATCTTCGTTGTTTCTACCTCTTGATCCTTAACTTTGTCCCATGCATTCAAGCCACTGTCCGGTTCCTTTCTTGACTTGAGGATTCACAACAGGAGAATTACTACGAATTCTCTTGTTTTCCTCAGTCAGTCGCTGTATCTCAAGCTTAGCTACCCCCAGTTCTTCCTTTAGCTGCTGGTAGAGTAGCTCAAGAGAGGACATCTTCAGATTCACAGAGAGCACACAAGATACGTCTTCACTGATTTAAGTACAGGTCACCACTGAGAGTACAGGTCACCACTGACAAAGTACAGGTCACCACTGACAAAGTACAGGTCACCACTGACAAAGTACAGGTCACCAATGACAAAGTACAGGTCACCACTGACAAAGTACAGGTCACCACTGACAAAGTACAGGTCACCACTGACAAAGTACAGGTCACCACTGAGAGTACAGGTCACCACTGAGTACAGGTCACCACTGAGTACAGGTCACCACTGAGAGTACATGTCACCACAAGGGACTTTCTATATAGTAATATGTCATTGATGTCAGCTATGGTCTGTATAAGTTGTATTATGTTCTTATAGAAATAAAGATATTATTACATGTCAGTACCAGAAATAGTATTACTGGCCACTACTTGAAATTGCCTTAAATCTGCCTCTCAGACAAATACTTTCCATGAAGGTCATAATGTGACTGCCCACACTCTGCACCGGACTTGGGTTCATGGAGCAAAATACTCGCCATTTTGGTGGTGTATTTTTCCGGGAAAATATTTCTTAAATCGAATGAGAGGAATGTTGTTTTTTCTTTGTTGGGTTGGAATAAACTCATGTTGGTTTGTTAGGAGGATTAAACCCATATGTATATATATATATACATACACAAACATAAGGAAATTGTAGGCTAGGAGGAAGCCTGCTACTGGCTGCTGCTAGGCATGTTGCACTCAACCATTCATTCCCACACATATTTGTTTAATCAATTTTTTTAAAGGTACCCAGTTCAAGAACCAATGATAATGATGCAGAGGAACATTAATGAAATAAAAAAAGACCATGGCAGTAAGGAGAGCAATAAAGGCAGGCTGACAGTACAGCCCACACCGTGTCATAGATCCTCACACAGCTCTGGTTACTGCAGCCAGCCAGGCCCAGGGTACCGTTGACCTCTAGTGCCGAGCACCTCTTGCTTATTTCTCTCTGTCCACTCTCTACCCTTACCCCATTTTCCTTCAAGCGAGGGGCCTCGATGTTGGTGATGTACTCTCGATCCCAGGAATTGGCAGTTACGTTCCCCTTTCTATGATCAAAGGTAATTACCACCCACGTGCCATGTACTTTATGGACCCAACATGTTTCACGCGCATCTCCACGAATATAATAATTTCCTTAGTATTTCCTGCTCGAAATTAAGCATACATAATGTTGCTACTCTTGCAACACTGCATAGCTCATGTTGAAGCTGGGAGACGTGTCAAAGATATTGAGCTGAATATTCCCATCCCAAGGTGTATCACACCTTGTGTTTGGTGTGATACACCATAAAACACAAGGACATATGGAATGGAAAAAAAGGAAGATTGGGTTTAAAATAGAACTGTTTACCTTAGCGACACTTGTTTAGCCTTGGTGGCAGTATCTAACACGGCGTTCCAAAACACCGGAAATTTTAGCATATCAGGTGTCCTTGTTAAACTAATTCTTCCCCACAATACGCTACATGAACAGGTGACTCACACACTGGTACCTAACTCGACCTGCCCACTGTCCAATATTTAGAACTTTGCATTTATCTATCAAGATTTGGGGGTCTGTAAATCACACCCAAGATAAGTTTTACATGGCCCTCAAGAAGCTGTAACCAAACAGATTCAGTGGCTGACGCTTTTAATTTTATATCTTGTCTAACACAACAGTTTAAATTGTCTCTGACATACATCGCTACTCCACCACCCTTCCTGTTGACCCTATCAGTGTGGAATAATTTATAGCCTTGTATGTGACATTCAGAAGGCAACTCTCTATCTTTCAGATTGAGCCAGGTCTCTGTTATAGCAATAATATCTATGTTTCCTGCACTTGCAATTAATCTTAGCTCATCTATCTTATTTCTTACACTCCTGCTATTAGTATAGTAAACCTTAAGGGAGCTAGTCTCTTGTTTCCCTCTACTGTCTCCCTTTGTTTGCTGACCTGATCCATTGTCTTTATTTGTAAAGCAAACATCGAATTAAAACTAAAGGAATCTTACAGGAATCAAGAGACACGAGAAGAACTAAAAGTCATAAATGAAATTGAAAGAAACCCTAAGTATTTCTTTTCCTATGCAAAATCAAAGTCGAGAACAACAACCAGTATTGGGCCCCTACTTAAACCGGATGGGTCCTACACAGATGACAGCAAGGAAATGAGTGAGTTACTTAAGTCCCAGTATGACTCAGTTTTTAGCGAGCCACTAACCAGACTGAAAATCGAAAACCTAAATGAATTTTTTATGAGAGTGCCACAGACCTTGACAGACGCATGCCTTTCTGACATCACCACGACGCCAAATGACTTCGAAAAGGCAATAAATGACATGCCCATGCACTCCGCTCCAGGCCCAGACTCATGGAACTCCGTGTTCATCAAGAACTGCAAGAAGCCCCTATCACATGCTTTTAACATCCTATGGAGAGGAGCATGGACACTGGGATCGTCCCGCAGCTACTAAAAACAACAGACATAGCCCCACTCCACAAAGGGGCAGTAAAGCAATAGCAATGAACTACAGACCAATTGCGCTAACGTCCCATATCATAAAAATCTTTGAAAGGGTTCTAAGAAGCAAGATCGCCACCCATCTTGATACCCATCAATTGCACAACCCAGGACAGCATGGGTTTAGAGCAGGCCGCTCCTGTCTGTCCCAACTACTGGACCACTACGACAAGGTCCTGGATGCTCTAGAAGATAAACAGAATGCAGATGTTATATACACAGATTTTGCAAAAGCCTTTGACAAGTGTGACCATGGTGTAATAGCACACAAAATGCGTGATAAAGGAATAACAGGAAAAGTTGGTAGATGGATCTATAATTTCCTAACATGTAGAACACAAAGAGTAGTAGTCAACAGAGTAAAGTCTGAGGCAGCTACTGTGAAAAGCTCTGTTCCACAAGGCACAGTACTTGCTCCCATCCTATTCCTCATCCTCATATCAGACATTGACAGGGATATAAGCCACAGTGCTGTGTCTTCCTTTGCAGATGACACCCGAATCTGTATGACAGTGTCCACCGTTGAAGACACTGCAAGACTCCAAGCAGACATAAACCAAATCTTTAAATGGGCTGCAGAAAACAATATGAAGTTCAATGATGAGAAATTTCAATTACTCAGATATGGAAAACGTGAAGAAATTAAAATCTCATCGGAGTACAAAACTAATTCTAACCACACAATAGAGCGAAAAACTAATGTCAAAGACCTGGGAGTGATCATGTCAGAGGATCTCACCTTCAAGGACCATAACAAAGTAGCAATTGCATCTGCTCGAAAAATGACAGGATGGATAATGAGAACCTTCAAAACCAGGGATGCCAAGCCCATGTTGACACTTTACAGATCGCTTGTTCTATCTAGGCTGGAATATTGCTGCACACTAACTGCACCTTTCAAGGCGGGTGAAATTGCTGACCTTGAAAATGTGCAGAGAACCTTCACCGCACGCATAAGTGCGATAAACCACCTCAACTACTGGGAACGCTTGAAGTTCCTAAACCTGTACTCTCTAGAACGCAGGCGGAAGAGATACATTATTATATACACATGGAAAATTCTCGAGGGCTTAGTACCAAACTTGCACACAAAAATCACTCCATACGAAAGCAAAAGACTCAGCAGGCGATGTAACATCCCTCCAATGAAGAGCAGGGGTGCCACTAGCACGTTGAGGGACAACACAATAAGTGTCAGGGGCCCAAGATTGTTCAACTGCCTCCCAGCATACATCAGGGGGATTACCAACAAACCCCTGGCTGTCTTCAAGCAGGCACTGGATAGGCACCTAAAGTCGGTACCTGACCAGGCAGGCTGTGGTTCGTACATTGGACTGCGTGCGGCCAGCAGTAACAGCCTGGTTGATCAGGTTCTGGTCCAACAGGAGGCCTGGTCACAGACCGGGCTGCGGGGGCGTTGACCCCTGGAATTCTCTCCAGGTAGACTCCAGGTAGTAACTTTATGATAAATGTCTTTTATACACTTACTGTTTTCAGCCCTAGTGTTGCAAACTGACTGTTCCCCACACACACCCATACCTCTATCTTCTATCAGTTTAAAATCCTAGGCATGTCAGCAATGGCCCTCTCGATCGAGTTGGCAAGTGCTTCCACCCCTGTCCCAGAGAGATGTACCCCATCCCTTGCATACATATCATGTTTGCCATAAAAGTTGGCCCAGTTGTCAATGAATGGGATTGCAAGTTCCTTGCAGTATCTGTCTAGCCAGCAATTTACACCAATTGCCCTAGACAACAATTCATTTCCCACTTCCCTTCTAGGCAAGATGCTACATATAATTGGGACCCCTCCCTTAGACTTAATTAGCTCTATAGCTGACCTGTACTTATCTAGCAGCTCTTCTCTCCTACCCTTCCCAATATCATTTCCACCAGCACTGAGACAGATAATGGGCTTGTTCCCATTACCTGACATGATATTATCCAACCTGTTGACTATGTCACCAACACCAGCTCCAGGGAAGCACACCCTCTCTCTCACCTTCTTATTCCTATTACAGAAAGCACGGTCCATATATCTTACCTGTGAGTCACCTACCACAAGAATTCTCTTACCTCTATTAGCAGGGGAAGTAGTACCTTTACCTTCACTGGCCTCTGGAGTACACTCATCCTGAAGAACAGAGAAGCGATTTCCTACCTTCAAATCTTCTCTCTTAACTTTCCTTATTTTGATGTTCCTGCCATTACTGGGAACCACTCGTAGCAGGTGCTGGACTGCACCTCACTCCTGGTAGCCTTTTCTTCCTCCCCCCCTTCACCCTCCTCCCTTTACTACTTATGTGTTTATTTTTCCATTGTGTTGGTATTTTATACTATTTATTTCCAACATTATACTAGTCTAACCGAATGTGATCCAGAGAGACCGTTATATAAGAATATTTTAAGTGTGGGTGTTTGTGCACTCACCTATTTGTGATTGCAGAGGTCGATTCATAGCTCCTGGCCCCGCCTCTTCACTCTGTGTGTGTCTTCAGAAGTTGAGGTTGGATCAAATAAATACAGAGCCAGTGTTGGTTTTGTTAGAGTTAACCCAAGTTGATAACAACACAGTGAAGCGTGATGCAGCTGTGTGTGTGCAGCTGTATGTGTGCAGCTGTGTGTGTGCAGCTGTATGTGTGCAGCGGGATGTGTGCTGCTGTATGTGTGCTGCTGTATGTGTGCTGCCGTATGTGCATTGTGTGTGCTGTATGTGTGCTGCTGATGTGTGCAGAGTGTGCCTGTATGTGTGCAGTGTATGTGCTGCTGTGTATGTGTGCTGTCATGTGTGCAGCTGTATGTGTGCGCTGTGTGCAGCATTGTGTGCTGCTGTATGTGGTTGTTGCTGTGTGCATGTGTTGCTGCATGTGTGCTGGCTGTATGTGTGCATTGCATGTGTGTGTGCTGATGTGTGCGTATTTTGTGCGATTGCTGTATTGTGTGGTAGCAGCTGTATGTGTGGGATATGTGCTGTGGGATGTGCTGCAGCTGTATGTGTGCAGTGTGTGTGCAGCTGTATGTGTGCCTGCTGCATGTGTGCTGCTGCATGTGTGTGCGATGTGTGCCTGTATGTGTGTTGATGTGTGCTGCTGTATGGGGCTGCAGCTGTATGTGTGCTGCTGTATGTTGCGCTGCATGTGTGCAGCAGATGTGTGCTGCTGTAGTGTGCAGTGTATGTGTGCAGCGGTGGCGATGTGTGCGTTGTATGTGTGCGTGTTGATGATGCAGCTGTATGTGTGAGCATGTTGCATGTGTGTGCAGCATGCCTGTATGTGTGCTGGTGTATGTGTTTGTGATGTGTGCAGCGATGTGTGCTGTATGTGTGCATTTCGCTGTATGTGTGCTGGGTTGCTATGTGTGCAGCATTTTGGGTGTTGTATGTCTGCAGTGTCTGCATGTGTGTCTGCTGTGTGCATGTGTGCAGTCTGCATGTGCGCTGTGTATGTGTGCAGCTGCATGTGTGCTGCTGCATGTGTGTTGCTGATGGTGTGCTGTAGTGGTGGCGCTTGGTTCTGCATGTGTGTCTATTGTCAGTGTGTGTGCAGCTGTATGTGTGCATGTATGTGTGCAGTGATGTGTGCTGTTGCATGTGTGCAGCTTGGTATGTGTGTGCTGCTGTATGTGCAGCATGTGTGCTGTATGTGGCTGCTGTATGTGTGCATGTGATGTTGCTGTATGTGGTATGTGCAGCTGTGTGTGTTGCATGTGTGTGTTGGGTTTGTATGTGTGCAGCTGTATTGCTGTGTCAGTTGATGTGTGCAGCTGTATGTGTGTTTTGGTTGCATGTGGTGCGTATGTGTCAGTGGCGGTGTGTGCTTTCATGTGTGCAGCAGTGTGTATGTGTGCTGTTGTGTGTGCACAGTGCGGGTTGCATGTGTGTGCTGTATGTGTGCAGCTGTATGTGTGCTGCTGTATTTTGGGAAGGCTGCATGTGTGTATTGCATGTGTGCTGCTGCATGTGTGCCATTGCATGTATGTTCATTGCATGTGTGCTGCTGTCATGTGTGGAGCAGGATGTGTGGGTGTATGTGTGCTGCATGTGTGCTGGATTGTGATGTGGCTGTATGTGTGGCTGTATGTGTGTGTATGTGTGCAGTGTATGTGTGTTGCATGTGTGCAGCGTATGTGTGCTGCATGTGTGCTTTTGTATGTGTGCATTGCGATGTGTGCTTGCATGTGGCAGTGTAGTTGCCCATATGGTGATGTGTGCACATGTGGTATGTGCGTGTTGGTTGCATGTGTTTCTGTATTGGCATGTGTGCTGGGTGTATGTGTCAGCTGTTGTGTGTGCAGGTGTGCTGTATGTGTTTGATTGTGCAGCTGCATGTGTGCAGCATGGTGTGTGTGCTTTGGGCGTTGTGTGCTGCTGTATGTGTGCAGCTGATGTGTGCAGCATGTGTGCTGCATTTTGCTGCTGTATGTGTGCTGGCCTATGTGTGCAGCTGTATGTGTGTTGTTGTATGTGGCTGCATGTGTGCTGGTATGTGTGTTGTGTATGTTGCAGCTGATGTGTGCTGCTGCATGTGTGCATGCTGTATGGCAGGATTGGCATGCAGTGTGCACTGATGTGCATGTATGTGTGTGTAGTGTGTGCATGTGTGCCTGTATGTGTGTCATGTTGTATGTGTGCAGCGATGTGTGCTGCTGTATGTGCTGGTGCATGTGGATGTGTGTGCTGTTGTGTGTCATGTGTGCTGCCATGTGTGCTGCTGCATGTGTGCAGCTGCATGTGTGCAGCATGTGTGGCTGCATGTGGCTGTCATGTGTGCCCGGCTGCATGTGTGCTGCTGTATGTGTGCAGCTGATATGTGCTGTGTATTGTGTGCATGTGTGCTCAGATGTGTGCTGTCAGTGTGCTGTTGTGTGCAGCCAGTGCTTGTATGTGTGCTGATGTGTGCTGTTGTATGTGTGCTGATTTTGTGTGTGTGGCGTATGTGTGTTGCATGTGTGCTGTGATGTGTGCTTGATAAAAGTGTATGTGTACTGTTGCTGTATGTGTGCTGCTGTATGTGTGCATGTATGTGCAGCGATGTGATGTGTGTTGCTGATGTGTGCACTGATGTGTATGAGTGTGGCTGTGTGTGCTGTGTATGTGTGCTGCTGTGTGTGCGTATGTGTGCAGCTGTATGTGTGTTGTATGTGTGCTGCTGTATGTGTCTGTTGTTGCAGCTGATGTGTGCTGCTGTATGTGTGCTGCTTTTATGTGTGCATGCTGTATGGTTTTGCTGCTGTATGTGTGCATGCTGTATGTGTGCTGCTGTATGGTGTGATGTGTGCTGTATGTGTGCAGCTGTAGTTGGTAGTGTCGCTGTATGTGTGCTGCTGTATGTGTCATGATGTGCTGCTGTATGTGTGCTGCTGTATGTGTGTCTGATGTGCTGCTGTATGTGTGCTGCTGCATGTGTGCTGCTGTATGTGTGTCTGTATTGCATGTGTGTCTTGTATGTGATGTGTGTTGTATGTGTGCTGCATGTGTGCAGCTGATGTGTGCTGTGTGATGTGTGATGTGTGCTGCTGATGTGTGCAGCTGCATGTGTGCCATGTAGTGTGCTGTAGTTGTGCATGTGTGCTGTTGCATGTGTGCAGCTGTATGTGTGCTGATGTGTGCTGATGTGTGCAGCTGTGTGGCTGTATGTGTGTAGCCAGTATGTGCAGTGTATGTGTGCTGTGATGTGTGCTGCTGAGTTGCATGTGTGCAGCTGTATGTGTGCTCCTGTATGTGTGCAGCTGTATGTGTGCAGCTGTGTGTGTGCTGCTGTATGTGTGCAGCTGTATGTTGACTGCTGCTGCCTGTGACCCTCCATCCTTCTACTACTACCATCATCACTTCATTACTACTATTACCTCCACCACCACTATAATCACTTCCCCTCTTCACTTCCACCACTACTGCCACTATATTCACTACCACCACCACTAATTGCCATTATAATCATTACCATCACCACTACCACCACCACATTATCACCACTACCACCACCACATCATCACCACTACCATCACCACATCATCACCACTACCACCACCCCTGTTATTACCACTTATATTCAAAACTTCCACCATCATCATCACTAGCAACACTGCTTCCAGCACCATCATCATCACTAGCAACACTGCTTCCAGCACCATCATCATCACTAGCAACACTGCTTCCAGCACTATCATCATCACTAGCAACACTGCTTCCAACACCATCATCATCACTAGCAACACTGCTTCCAGCACTATCATCATCACTAGCAACACTGCTTCCATCACTATCATCATCACTAGCAACACTGCTTCCAGCACCATCATCATCACTAGCAACACTGCTTCCAGCACCATCATCATCACTAGCAACACTGCTTCCAACACCATCATCATCACTAGCAACACTGCTTCCAACACCATCATCATCACTAGAAACACTGCTTCCAACACCATCATCATCACTAGCAACACTGCTTCCAGCACCATCATCATCACTAGCAACACTGCTTCCAGCACCATCATCATCACTAGCAACACTGCTTCCAGCACCATCATCATCACTAGCAACACTGCTTCCAGCACTATCATCATCACTAGCAACACTGCTTCCAACACCATCATCATCACTAGCAACACTGCTTCCAGCACTATCATCATCACTAGCAACACTGCTTCCATCACTATCATCATCACTAGCAACACTGCTTCCAGCACCATCATCATCACTAGCAACACTGCTTCCAGCACCATCATCATCACTAGCAACACTGCTTCCAACACCATCATCATCACTAGCAACACTGCTTCCAACACCATCATCATCACTAGAAACACTGCTTCCAACACCATCATCATCACTAGCAACACTGCTTCCAGCACCATCATCATCACTAGCAACACTGCTTCCAGCACCATCATCATCACTAGCAACACTGCTTCCAGCACCATCATCATCACTAGCAACACTGCTTCCAGCACCATCATCATCACTAGCAACACTGCTTCCAGCACTATCATCATCACTAGCAACACTGCTTCCAGCACCATCATCATCACTAGCAACACTGCTTCCAGCACCATCATCATCACTAGCAACACTGCTTCCAGCACCATCATCATCACTAGCAACACTGCTTCCAGCACCATCATCATCACTAGCATTACTGCTTCCACCACCATCATCATCACTAGCAACACTGCTTCCACCACCATCATCATCACTAGCAACACTGCTTCCAGCACCATCATCATCACTAGCAACACTGCTTCCACCACCATCATCATCACTAGCAACACTGCTTCCACCACTATCATCATCACTAGCAACACTGCTTCCAGCACCATCATCATCACTAGCAACACTGCTTCCAGCACCATCATCAGAGTCGTCTCGTGGGTGGTCACGGGGGTGGAGCTCCGTCTTAAATTGCGTTTACTGATAGTAGCTGAGGAGACACAGTGCGAGAATTAAGTGTGTGTAACCATAAAGTGCATATACGCATTTGAACCAACATAAGAGAAATCGCAGTGAACATTAAATAGGAAAAATATAGACTATAGTGTAAA